>CABFPE010000013.1:2949603-2967900 GCA_900660155.1 Hofstenia miamia
TATATATATATATATATATATATATCGTCGGTGGGATTCTAAAAAGGCGTATCACTGAAAACTTAACTTTTCAGGAGAGACAAAAAACTATTTAAATTTGTTTTGAATCACGATGGTTATACCATATTTGGTGTGCAAGCATTAAATACCATTCATTATTATGTAGTAACTAAGTGATTAACTAATAATACATCACATGGGTATCCTAAAATAGCTTGGGGAAATCCTATAAAGTGATTTAACTCAATTTAGGACTTTTTGGAATCCCACCGACGATATATATATATATATATAATAGTAATAATCATATTCTTGCCTATGTTAGCATAATCATAGGAATAAATAGTTACAAAGTGTCCAAAGCTATTTCTGGTTTCATTCCCAATTCTACAGAATGTTATTTTTCAAGACTGTTATTCATGTAGAATTTTCTAGCAAAAATTTAATATAAAATGCATTTGAACAAAATTTTTGCAGTAGAAACAACATTGATCTTTTATCAAAAGCGTTTTGCAGGTTATATTTTAGATTCAGAATAACATAATTCGAGTTAGTAAATTAAGAAAATAAAAGATATATTTAGTTAATACTTTTATCAGCTTATTTTTATGCTATGTATAGTTCGAATATAGCCTTTCTTATAATCTCATTTTAGAAATGCTTATTAAATAATGGGAAAAGCTATGTAAAATACTCTGAGAGCAAAATGTTTTAGAAAAATATCAAGCTGAAACAAGCCTCATTGAAGGATTTTGTGGGCAGCCGAGCTTAGAAACTTCAATTCTGCTTTGGAGGCAATGTTGTCTAATTTCTTTTACATAAAATTATAGAAAACTTAATTTGCTATCGATTTATATAAATTTTGTTACTAAGAGATTGAAAAAATTCTCTTTTTTTACCGGGCGATATTTTTGACTGATACTTGGCCGGCCAATTTGTCTAATTTTAACTCCTACCTTGACCGAAAATTATTAACCAGCTTTCCAGATAATTATAAAAGTGTTTTAGAAAATGTCAAAATTTTATTGGAACTTAAAAAATCTGCAAAGATATTTACAAGTAGTTCAAAACTATACACTACTAAAAATTTACCAACAAAATCTTGTTGCTTCTGCAAAAACTGCTCTTCAGAAAGTTTAGCAACATTTCTTAAAGAAATTATTATAATTTTTAGAGCCTATGGCATAGGCCTTATGCTCGACTAGAATTTCTACCGAGGACATCAGTTATATTTCTCACTTCACTTGTAATCCATAGTGTTATAGTGTTAATAATATAATGTTAGTAAATTATTGAACATTTTATGTTTGATTTTAGTCAGTGATGTAGCTATGAGTATTTATGTAGCAAATACATTTTAATCTTTAGATATTCTAATCTTTCAAACACTAACACCAAAGCTATAATTTTATACTCGTTATTTATAACACAATTAGTAATACAGAAAATACTAGTGATACCTCTGGATATGACGACATTGATTCTATTGACTGGTTCTTTTGTACTGCAATTGAAAGCTTAAGCGTTGCACTGAGCAAGAATTAATGATGAATTAATTGGCACGCTGAGATAAATCATTGATTTTGGCAGAGTAGTGTGCTATTTAAGGAATACTTAAAGCCATTTACTAGACAAAGTAAGTGATCTGTAAATTCTTAGCTACAGCAAAATCTAATGAACAAAATTAACTAACAAGAGTGTAATTTAAATTATATTTATTTATTTATTGTGACTTTGTGATTGTGACAGTGATCTTTAGAAATTGTAATTTTATATTGTTCTTGTGCTATGCAAATATGAAATTCGTGCATCGTTTCAAAGTCGTAATAAACATATTCAAAGGAACATCTTTTATAGATAAAACGTTAATTTCTGTAAACACAAGCATTGTTTTACACACTTTTAAGAAAATTGAATTGAATTTCAATAAAATAATTCAGAGCATGGAAATTTAACTACCAAGTAATTTTGGAAACATTTTAAATTTAACTTAACTCGACACGCATTAAGGAGGGGTTGATAAGAATTTCGACATTCCTTGAAATGTACACTAAAATTTTTAATATTTTAATCTTTTGTTGCATGCATTGGCCGGGTGCAAAACAATAATGGAATTGACAGGATTTTAATATGGCTATTATGTATGGAAGGTAGACTCTATTTTACAATAGTTGTCCTATAATGGTATTCCCATAACGGATTTTTACCGTAAAAGCGCATTAACAATGCAATTTCACGTTTGAAATATTTTACAACAAAGTAAATACTCCGGATCAGTCACTCATTGCAGATTGTTCACACCAATTGATTACCTAGTTGATTTCGCTGAGTAGATGGTATTTGGTCTTCCCTCAAAAATGGAATTGGTTGCAAACATTATGCTTATGCAATTGATTGGTAGAAGCTTTTCTACACGATTTAGTTTACATTTGATGCAAATCAAAGGGCTGTATTATATTACCTCCATTTTGTATTTTTCAATTTAATTGCCACTTTTAGAATGACCCTTTAAATATGGTCACAGACCAAAAATCTTCAAAATGATTTAAAAAATCAAAAAATTATTTTAAATCCGATATTGATATAATGAAATTACTTTCTTAAAAAATTGTTATCAGCCATTCGCCAATCATATAAGTAGAAATACTGTGAATGAGACGACAAAGTTAGCTTTTGTCGAATTGCCAAATTTACCTTGAATGCCAATGTTACCGTACACTTCATAATTATATTCCTTCCTGGAATTATAAAAGGTTAGAATTAACATTGTTAACTGAAATAAACTATTCCAATAGCATTGACATTGACATGCCCCAGTGAATAATGGTTTTGTTAACTTACCGCATTCCCCCCTGTTTTTTCAAAATCACCCCTGACTGCTACAGACTGATAAGAACACTAAAATCAGGTGAAGAACTCGCTCAGAAATTGCAATACAACGGAAGCGACATCATTGGTCTTGAATGCAAGCAGAAATTTTAAACTATCAAAATGCTACGAACCCCAATGTGCAGCTTTTCAGGATTTCAGTCAGGCACTCCACAATAGCCTATCATCATACTCAATAGATAATGTTGCACCTGCCCTGAAATCATGTTCACTTGGCTGTGGTCTAGATAGGCTCCCTGAAGAAATTCTGATATTTCTTTAAACTTTTCTCGGCGCTCTTTTTCCATGAAGTTTTTCCCAGGTGCTGATCAATTTCCTACGTTTGGCCAGTACTCAAAGGCCGCTCTCACAGCACACTAACCAACTATCGTTCCCTAACCATCCTTCCAAAGATTTCCCAGGTTTTTGAAAAAATTATTTTAATGATTGTATCCAATTATCAAACAACGATTGTCTGACAAGCAATATGGATTTACACAGAAGAGAAGTACAATCTCTCAATTGTTTGTATTTCTAAATGACATATACGATAATTTTGACAATCAGTGAAAAACACTGGTTTTACCTGGAAATTAACAAAGCATTTGACAAAGTCCCTTATCCTATTCTGCTAAGAAAACTACGGGGTTTGGCATTGGTGGATCTTTGCTTAAATTAATTTCCTCTTACTTATCTGATTACTACCAGTGTGTGAGAGTTAGCGATTATGACTCAAGATATACAGCTGTCACAATTAGTGTCCCTCAGGGCACGCGATTAGCTCCACTCTTTTTTATAATTTTTATCAATGATTTGAAGAAGAAAAAGAAATATCTATATTCAGAAATTGTTTGAACAATAAATAAAACTGATAACAATTCTGAAAGCGTCAAGAAAATAAACACAAACAAAACAAAACAAGAAATATGTACAAATAATAGTGATAATTAACTTGGGCTATGGCGATGTTAGTTTCTATTAATAGAGTAATCAGGATTGTAAAATTTATAATCTCGCCAATTCAATTTTTTTATATTAAAGGTGCAAAAGTATTTTTTAATAACAATCTTAAAGTTTTTAAAAGTATTTATTTGTTTGATACATTTTGGTAATTCATTCAATATATTTATAGCTGTGTTTAGAAAATAGTTTTTCATTATTCGCTTCCTATACCTGATTGGTTCAATTAAATGCGTTCTTTTGTTTTGTTTATTAATTATTTTTTCGAAAAGAAAGTCATTTTTGCTGTATAGGAAAGTACTATTAATTATTTTAAAGAATGTCTTTAGGACATTTACATATATATAGATATAACATTGTGGATGTAGAAATAAGTTTGAGATTTTCTGTATTCATTATTCTTATTAAAGCCATGATTATTAACTGCTACTTTGAAAGTCCAATTTAGATGTACCTGAAATTTTCGGAGGGATTTTTTGTATATATTTGTGTAGAGTATATTCGCATAGTTGAAATGACTTAATACTAGAGTATGAATTAGTTGAATTTTTCTTTAGTTGGACGTTTTTCAGAAATAAATGTAATTGCTTTAATCAATATGGACATTTTTGTAATAATATGATTTAGTTGTTTTCAAAATTTAAATGTGAATCGAAAATAAGCCCAAGGTATTTAAAGGACTCAACTTGCTTTATAAGAATGCCGTTAAAATTAAGTTTATATTGTGAGGTATCAGTGGATGCAGCATTTNTCAGTATTTTTATTTATTGTTAAAAAAATTTCTGAAAATAGATTTTTCTTCTTCTACTTACACCCCTGTGCAAGATTTTCCAACATGGACATCTAGTAGTGATCAAGTTAGTGAAAATATTTGGAAATATGGAAAAAATGGACTATAGATGTGCATTTCACGACATTACAGAGAGAAAAATTACAATATTTGAATTATAGCATTATATTCCTACATGCTGGTTCTGTTCTTAGCATTATTTTCTAGGGGGTTAGTCCCTCTTAGCACTCCATGAGAACGAGCCTGACTAAACTGCACATGTTAAGATAATGACAATTATTGTCTTAAAAAAACAAATTTGAAATTAATGAACATTCAAATTCAATATGGCAGATTATAGCTTAATATGAATCCAAGCCTTGTGTTTTGTCAAGCGTAGAATTTTGGTTTGTGTCATGCAAATTTTTCTTGAATAATCGAGAAACACAGAGTGATTCAAAAGTCACTGTGCACCATAATATTTGTTAATCTTAATGAATATCGTCAAACATCCTGACATTATTTCTGATCAACCAATCGACAGTCCTTGTTAGAATTTTACAGTAAGTGTAATGTACAAAGCTTTTATCATATTGCTCATTAATTAGTATACAACTTTACAAAAGCTGCAGGTTTAATGTCAATATCGCATCATTTAACTTACTTTAGAAAGTATGGTCCACCTATTGAACTTCACAAATCATTATTATGCTAAACCTTTGGAAGTGCTAATCTACTAGATATAGAAGCATAGCCAGTCAGCTTGAAAATACTCAAGTTGATGAAGACCAGATTTTGGCTGCTGATATATCCTTCATACACTTATCAGTCAAAGCTATTGGAGGATGGTCACCAATTGCTATCAAAGTATTCTGCAAGATGTCTTATTTCATCTGTGTGAACTACCCGTTGAGTAGTAAGATATAAGCGCTAGCACTTCTCATTGGGACACCCTGAAGTTCTTGTAACACCTATGACAATTTGCCATGTGACCATGCATGAATTCTATTGGACGCCAACTAGTGTAAAAATATTTTTGAAAAATTTAAATTGAGCAAATTATTTTTGGCAATATGTTCAGAGCAAAGTGAGAATTTTTGATTTCTAGGATTTACGCAAACTGGTATTTTTTATGACAAATTTTGCTTAAAGCGCATTTGTTGTAACAATGTTTAAACATGCGACACTATGTTTCAAGGAAAATAATTTATAGATACCAAACCCAAATATTTCAAATGATGTGTTATATGCATTAGATATTTTGTGCAAGTGTGTGTGAACCCCCATGTTCTTACAAATAATGTATAGGTGGAATTAACTAATTTTAGTGGATGGAATCAGAGGAGGCGCTTTGTTTTTGACTTGGGGGGAATTGAAGTGATCAGGTGATACTTTTCAAATTGTCAACAAATTATCTTAACATGTTAGAGATTGAGGTTGGCAATGGCTTTTTGAACTGGGGAATTCGAGTGTGTTTTGATTTAATGTTAAAAGATTCATGACTAATCAACTATCTGCTTCAACACTACTTTAAAAAAAGCAGAATAAATTAGACTGTGGATTTCAAAAACATCTGTACACAAAATATCAGGGTATGTTATATACATTTTTCCATATTTTATTTTCAACATCTAAATGCATTGATGTATTATTTGTCTTTTCCATCATATGTGTTTGGTATGCCTTTATGGGTTTTACATTTTAGTATTTCACATTTCAACTTACATGTTTTTGCAATAAGTGAATTTATGCAACTATAACATTTTTGCATTAACCCATTTTCCATTGTACATGTTTTTCCTATAAACAAGGTTATATGCATTTTTGGTTTAGGGGTCTAATTTACATTTAGTATTTCTCTTTCCAACATACACATTTTTGGTATAAATGATGTTATGCATTATTGATTTATTTGACTATATTCATTGATATATTCTCTTTCCAATGCTCACACTTTTTGATTTAAACTAAATTATACATATTGATGCATGCACTCTAAATTTACTACTTTTATAACTAGTAGCTTACTGAAACTATAAATTATACACATTAATTTTTACTTTGTTGTGTCATTTGGATGGTATTTCCTGAATAACATGAATTAAATTTTTCTGAGTCTGTAGAGTTTCTTATGGTTAATCGATTTTATAGACATTTTTTTCGCTATGTATAATATTAATTTGTCTTTTCCTTGAAGTTTTATCTTTTAAACACCATGCATCTGTATTTTTGCATGTGAGTAATACACTATTTACAAACATTTATACATTTAGAATGGCGAATGCATCATGAAGTTTACAAATTTAACAATTGGAAATCATATCTAACGATGGAAAAATCGTCATTAACTATGAATAACGAATGTGTCATCATATTTACTTATTAAAGTTACAAAAGCAGAAAACCACAGTAATGTATGCAGCCACGCAAAGTCATAAACCAAATAAAGTGAAGAAACGTGCAAAGTTGAAATCTAGCGTGATTTTCAAGTTGCATGAAATGCTTACAACAACATTTACTATATTAAAGAACTATTCATTTGTTAGATGAAAAAATATACATTATTACAGTACGTCAATTGAAAGAAAAAATTTGACTGTTTCCCTCATTATATCCAAAAGCATTCTACTGGTACAAACGCAATTTTTAAAACATTGGTTTTACAGAAGGAAACCTTACAAATGAATAAATGATTACTTTTATTGAATCTCTTAAGTTGTCATGTAGAAAGGAAACGGTGTTTTAGCGCACAAATAATTTTGGATGGGTGAATTAATGCATTACTATTATGGATACATCAGCTTAAAATATACTGAATAATCTGGTTAACAAGTTTGGGCATCGTGATTTCCCGTGTCAACTATGAAAATAAGTGGTGATACTTGTGTGAAGATTTGCTAGATGCGGTAAAGCTCTCCACAACAACTTGGTCTGCACAAAAACAGCTCATATACAATACATTTTATTTCATGTGTGTAATGCTTAAGCATGGCGAATATTTATTCCATTTTGTATTTGGATATTTGTGAAAAAGAACTTGCTTTTGTCATATATATCAGATGTTTCAATTTTTTATTGATTTATCAATGGTATATTTTATATCCTTTTTATTAAGTTTGGCGGATATTTCTATCTTGTTTTTGAAAATGTACGTGTATTTCATGCGACTATAGTGCTTAAGTTTAACAAAATATTTCTCCACTTGCATTTGGATATTACCAGAAAACAAGTTTTATGTTGATCAATTATTCTTGTTGCTACATCATTAAGCATTGTTACAACAAACACGTCTTAAGAACTTCATCACAAGGAGTCATTGTGTAATGTGCACTTTTATGTTAGTACAATTTTTACACAATTGCTAAAAAATTGTTGTATTCTACCTCTTGCATATTTATTTTTGATCAATATTAACGCACTTGGAAACATGCTCTAATGCATATAACACATCATTTGAAATATTTGGGTTTAGTATCTATGAATTATTTTCATTGAAACATAGTGTTGAATGTTTAAACATTGTTACAACAAATGCGCCTTAAGCATAATTTGTCATCAAAAATATCAGATTCCTAAATCATAGAAATCAAAAATTCTCATTTTGGTCTGAACACATTGCCTAAAAAATAATTTGCTCAAATTAACTTTGTCAAAAATATTTCTAAACTAGATGGCGTCCAATAGAATTCATGCATGCTCACATGGCAAATAGTCATAGGTGTTACGAGAACTTCAGGGTGTCCCAATGAGACGGTCTAGCGCCTATATCTTAGTACTCCGTTGCGATCTGAATATGTCTTCTACACAGTTTGCCAACAATTATCAGTAATTTTAGAGCGTGGAAATGCAAAACTTTTGTTATCAAGAAATGTTGTGTAGAGTTCAAGCAATTGACGTCCAATCTGCGACATCTGGAACACAAACATTTTAAACGGTATTAATTTTACCATATGTTGGCCTAACATTGCTCACAAATGCTAATATTATTTACTAGTTTATACTTGAAACGAAACAGTTTAACGTTGTTCTGAATTCTACCGAAGTACACTTTATAAGTCTCTTCTCTGAACAAACCTTTTAGAGGGTTGATTTGTAAATTTAATGCTTTAATGTAGATATAGCCAATGTAATCGTTTAATTCCAGATGTTCTTTAAAATGATTGGTTGTACTGCAATTAATTGCTGCTATAAATATGTGTTGTCGTAGTGCACAGATACTTTTTGATCATTCTGTATGAGGAAACCGGTTCCTAAAACAATGGTAATCAAGCTATCTTGGACATTAATAGATTGAGTTTCTTATTTTCAAAGCAGTACTAAAATGACATTATACAAGAGCTTTGCACGTTCCACTGTCTATCATCATTTTTTAAAATTGGAATCCTCTCACATCTAAAATAGACTGAAGAAGCATCTGGATTGGCGCAAGATCGCAGAAAATTTAGAAATGTGAGGCTAAAACTAAATGCGCTAGTTTTTGTTAAAATAAAAAGTTTAGCAGTATCAGTAATTAAATTTGTAGTTAAATAAAGACTTTGAGATCGTCAATAAGATTTTTCCATGTTAATAATTAGTTAAATCAAAGTTGGGCTTGGATCGGTTACCATTTATAATTCCATGTGTTAGCTTCAATTTTGATTTACTATTTGGAGGCCGCGCACATTCATTTTTGATGAGTTCGTTCAATACCCTATGTTTTCAATATCAGAATTATTTCTAAGCATGGTTATGTAGCTCATAAGAAAAATTAAAATACTTATTTCAGATTTACTACTATTCAAAGTAATTTGCCTACTTGTTTGTTTCTGATCAAAAATTAAAATTTACGAACTATGTTTTTCCCATTATTAGAAAAGGATCATTTACGTTTTACTAATAAAACAATTTTACAGAAACTCATTGAATTGTTGACAAGTTAAATTACATTAAAAAAAGCTCACATTTATCAGTCTATTACTGTCACAATATTCACAATCTCTTGGCATTAGTTTTCAATTTACGATATTGTCATTGATTGTTATTCACAAGCCAACGGTTGTTATTCAGATATTCAATAAACCTATTACTTTTCCCGAAGTAATGCGAAAGTAAAGTCACCTGCCACAGATGTCCATCCTGGGTAATCATCGAGAGAACTGCTGAATTTAAGTTCCGGCAGCAAAGAGTATATCAAAATTATACTTACAATATTTTTACAATGTTTATGTTGCTAATTTTACCATTCTTATCTATTATATTCTCATTTTTACGAATAACTTAAGGCTACATCTCATAAAAAAATTACACTCTGTCACCTTTTCTATTTGCACCAGATGTCGAATCATTATCTTTTAATGTGTGGTCGAACAAAAAATGTATGATTCGAAAGTTTATTTCATATTAAAAAATATAATAGTTTATAAAATTAGAGAGATATTTATTTATTTATTTAATTATTTTGTTTTTTACAAATCAAGTCATTTACACTTATGAAGAATTAAAACAATAGATAGAAATTAACTTGGCTCTAAAAAATACTTTGTCTTGGTTTCGAAAGTTTATTGTCCTTGAGGATATAAATAGTTGGTTTTCATTGTTCAATAGCTTTGCTATAGTTTATGAACTTTGTCCTATAGTTAAATTCTTAATGATTTTTAAAATTTATTGAAATTTCGTTCTTCTTTAATATCTAGATGGAGTTTGTTCCATAAATCAATAGTAAAATTGGTAAATGATTTTTCAAAGTTTTTCTTTTTTAAATTTTAATTTTGTGATAAGTCTTAGTTCGCTTGTGTATATTTTTCTGTAATTCTAAAGAAGTTCTTTTCCAAAATAGTAAGAGGCAATTCAATTTTAATAAGTATTCTAATGATTCGATATTATGTTTTTCTAATATTTTACTTTGATCGCTTTTACTACAGATTGTATTAATTGCCCAATTAAAAATTTTCTTAAGTTTCTTAAATATTTTCTTGGTAACATTGGTAAATAATAAAGAAGAATATGAAAAATGTGACAGTATAAGAGATCTTAGTAATGCAATCCTTCACTTTATTGGTAATATATGTTGAATCTTAGTTAGCAATTTAACTCCATGGACCATTTTCTTCGTAGTTGCATTGATCTGATCTGTAAATTTAAGTTAATTGTCAATTTCATTACCAAGATATTTAATTTTCTTAGTTTCATAATTTTTTTTTACTGTGGAAATCTCTATTATTTATTAATCAACGTTTAATAACAAACATCAAATAATGAACACATAAGTACAAATGAGTTTCAAAAAAAGCGCATGTTAAAACCAATATCAAGAGGCTTTGTTTTCTTCAGGAATATATGAGGCAACTTCCAATTCATCAGTTAATTCCACAATGCCAACATTAAAACGATCTTAAACTTGATTTAAAATCACAGCATCTTCAGGCTCTAAACGAATGTGATTGGCAATAATTTACTACAATAACTACCGACACATGCAACCCCCTTTTAGCCAAATATGTCTTCTATACTTCTTTTCTCATCAGAAAACCACTGAATGTTATCCGCGATCAAATGTCGATTAGCACAACCTAAACAAGTCGCAATGACAACACTTTAAACATAAACCTGTCTAGAAATTACAACAAAGTAAAGATTTCGTCCATGCTTTCTTGTTTATCTAAAGTCCCTAGTACACAAGCGGCATTATGTTGAATAATTATCGATGTTATTGATTGATACAGAAATTCTTTTGCTCGTTTATCGCCAGATATATTTACAAGTTTGTCTCCTAGATCTTTCAAAAAACTTTTCGTCGAAGGTCCGCAATTTCCTTGAGTATCGAAAGCAAGGGGTTGGAACAAGTAGCCGCTATTGGATATTTCGGTATACTTTGCAGCTTTGCGTTCCTCGGCCTCTTTGATATGATTAACGTCCCGACAAATGCGACTAGGCGCCAGTGAATCCAAAATTTGGGGCTTCAAGCCGTCAGGGCCACCTGCAGAACCAAGAGGAAAAGAGTTAATATAATTTTTAACAGCCCCAAAATTTATTTCTGCAGAAGTTTCTAAATTTTTAAAAACCCTAACTGAATTTTTTTGGGGGTGCTTACTGAGGAGCTTGTTGTAAACATCCATGTTACACTCAACAACAGAATCATCACTACTAATAATACGAACAGCCCCTTTAATATCACCACTTTCAATTTTTCTTCTTTCTTCTTCTTCTTTGTTTGAAATCAGTCGATTTTGCGAAATATTTTTTGATTTCTTTGGCTTATGTTTGTTTAAAGTTTCATTAACATCCACAGAGAAGGTGAAATTCTTTATTCTTTTATTCAAAATATTAGTTAAATTTGCTTTATTTTTTCCGGAACGCTCGGGTAATTTCAGTACCTTCTTAGATAAAGACATTAACTTTTGCCAATGTTCTTCAGAGACGGGTCTTTTCAAAATATCGTTTAAGCATTTTATGAAAAGTTCAGCCAGGCATTTCCGAGAACCTTTTGGTACTCTATTTAAGGTGGGCACACGGTGTTTTATGAAGGTCAAAAAATTGTTATTAATATTTGGTTCAGAAGTACTTAGCTTTGTAAGATGTGTTATCAGAGAGAGATCGGATAATTGCTGTGTGAGTCCCNGATGTATATAATAGAGTATCATCTGCAAATTGAATGCATTTGCCTTCAATGAAGTTAGGAATATCATTTACATATAGATTGAATAATAGTGGTCCTAAAACTGATCCTTGTGGCACTCCATTATTTATTAATATTTGTTTTGACGATAGATTTTTTACTTTCACGTATTGTGAACGATCAAACTCATTTTTCAATTCTACCATCGAAGCTTGGAATGATTTACCAGTAAGTGTACGAAAGCTGAAAGGTAGGTCTGAATTCAAAAATCATGTAAAGAATTTACTTAGTTTAATGTATAGTCCAAAATTAAAAAAATACTTTATGGAAAGGGTTCAAATTTTAGACACTCGTGCAGCCCAGAAAATATCTCTGTATAGTATGTTTTCTGAGAGAGATATGGTATCTGCTGTGTGTTATTATCATCTCTGCTTATTCTCTTTATAAAATTTCCATTTTCATCTAAACCAATTATTTCTTTTTCTTTTTTGTTTTCATATTCTATATCATAGCTATCTTTTGTGATGTAAAGATTTTCATAAATTACATTTTTTCAACATATATTGATTCTAATGGTTCACTTTTTACATTTTTATTTTTTATAATAATAAATGTAGTTTTCTCAATATTTAATTTCCTCATATTCTGTTCAAAAAATTTCTTTACTTTAATTATATGTTCTTGCAAAATCTTTTTTTTGGATGTATATAATAGAGTATCATCTGCAAATTGAATGCATTTGCCTTCAATGAAGTTAGGAATATCATTTACATATAGATTGAATAATAGTGGTCCTAAAACTGATCCTTGTGGCACTCCATTATTTATTAATATTTGTTTTGACGATAGATTTTTTACTTTCACGTATTGTGAACGATCAAACTCATTTTTCAATTCTACCATCGAAGCTTGGAATGATTTACCAGTAAGTGTACGAAAGCTGAAAGGTAGGTCTGAATTCAAAAATCATGTAAAGAATTTACTTAGTTTAATGTATAGTCCAAAATTAAAAAAATACTTTATGGAAAGGGTTCAAATTTTACGAACTTTGGCATAAGAGCTAAGATGACTGAATAGTATTATATAATTGAAATATAGTTTTGTAAATAGTTATTTTTGTCTAAATTTGTAAATTTTTATTTTTTGACGTGTTTGGTACAGCAAACAGCAATTTTGTTGAAATTAAAACTGTGCTGAATAAAGATATTCTTCTTCTTCTAATATATATATGATTTCAGAAATTGGATCGATGAATCACAAATTATAAATTTCTCTTAGTTTCTTAATTAGTAAATCATGATTAATTGAATTAAAGGCCTTTGATACATCAAGTGAAGCAATATAAACTTTTTCATCTTTGTCTAATTTCTACGTCAGTCATCTATTCTTTCAATTAATGCATAATGTGTTGACATTCCTTTTCTAAAACCAAATTGCTGTTTGCTTAACAGTTTATTATCTTCAATGTAGATCGTTAATTGTTGATATATTAGTTTTTCAGAAATTTTGCTTATTCCTGAGAGAATAGCTATTGGCCGGTAATTCTCTGTTTTCTCATTATTGCCCTTTTCAAAATGGGAATAACTTCAGCCATTTTTAATTGTTTAGGGAAATAGGAATAGTAAATATACATTCATTGAAGAGATCACATAATGGTCTTGCTAATACATATCGTTTTCATAATAATGGATTTACTTTTGGACCACAATTTAATGGAACGGCGTCAATTATGCTATGCCATGCAATTCAAAATTGCTTTGAAGTTTGTGTATACATGTGCAAAGTAGGTAAAAGCTCAATACATAGGAAACTTCTTTGTGTACAAAATAGATTTTACCAGCTGAAATTATAATGAATTCGAGGGTTACAAAAATAATTACTTTGTAAATATTTTCTCTAAGGTTTACTGATTTGAATTTCTGTGAGAGTTATTCACTCCACAAACTTACTCAAAAGCTGATATTTGAACCATATCCTTCCGGAATTTCTATTACTAGAGCACAGTCCACTTTAAACAGCGGATAAAGTCAATTTGTCGCTAAGATGAAAATTTTTAATAAGTATTTCAAGCATTACAATCAATTAATGTCCTCAACGCTATTTATAAAAAATGTGGGATCATTCAAGATATATTGTTGATTTTTCACAGAAAATTTTTTTCACTGACTTCAAATTTCCATTACATTTTTTTAATCATACATTTAATTTTTCTCTTGCCCCTCTTTCCGGACTTCCACGTTTGTTTGTAACAAATATTAGCAATTAAAATTAAGGCATTAATAACGCGATACGTAGTACCAAGCAATGCCGTCAAATTGACGACATCCGCGGTTTAAGGCATACAACAATTTCCGCGATTGTGTTAAAGGTCTGATTATGACAATCTACCAACATTTAAAAGCAAACAAGAACAATTAAACTGCAAAAATAGTTTAGATAATTCACAAATTTTCTACGGAAATTTATAAAAATTCTATAGAGGTAAATCAATAAATTTAATACACTTTTTTCCTCACTTGTAAAAATCATTCTATGCATTTACATTCACCGCATATGAAGGGATACTTGCTAATGGAAATGACTAAAATTGGTTTTAGCTGCCAGACGACACTTCGGACCTGTACGAAAATGTAAGGAGGTTTAAGGAATACCTATCTCAAGAATCATTTTCATAAAAATCCATCGATTACTTTTTGATCAATACTGTTGACAAAGATACAGACGCGAAAACAATACCTCCTAGCCAGATGTAATTTACACATTCCAAAGATCAACATTTAAACAATTACATGGGAATGATAAAATTGAATTTTCAAAAGCTGTATATTTTGACATGCATATTGAAAATTTTTTGAAAATATCGAATTCAACATACTGACATCTTTTAGAAACCTAATTACCTTTTCGAAATTTACAAATTAATTTTGTTTTAAATGAGAAATACTAAAGAATAACTTTCGACTACATATAATTTTAATTTAGGAATTCTTCTTGCAGCATCAATAATAAAAGTCTTTCATTCAAAGTCATCTACTAATCCTAATATTTTGACAGTAAACCTAATATCTGTTTGACAATTCCCAGACCTTATTAATTGTTTAGAATAAACAATGATTTACAATCTCGCGTCAAAATAGTAATTCCGATGAAGACAAAATTTCAATAAAAAATCATTTTATATTTGCAATATGTAAATACAGAAATATACCATTTTAACAAAATTGAAAATATTTTAGTTCAAAAAAAGCATTGGGAATTGCAGAGCATGGCGCGCGATGATTATTTCTGACCAGAATTCCTGAGATAATTGGTTGTGATTAAAACTAGTTTGCGAGCAAACGATGATTATTTACCTGCGCGTAAAATTTAATAGCGAACAAACAGTGAATATTTTAATCACAACCAATTATCTCAGGAATTCCGCGCAGAAATAATCATTGTGTGTTTCGGCCTTATTCAACATTGAATTGTGTGGAAGTACGTTGTAATTCTTGTGCAAATATATTTTAGAAGGCTTGAAAAAAAATTAAGAATTGCAATACATTTCTCATAGAAAATGTTATCTTGTCCAACTTGAAATTCTCTTGAATTAAAGTGGTTGTGGTTTATCTTAAATTAATTTAATATAAAGTTCTATAAATTTCACAAAGACTTTTTGCAATAAATTTTACAAAATTCGTAATCTTGACAAAAATGAACAAAAATTACACTAGAATAACAAATGAGGTTGATAGCACGCAATTATTCTTGAGAAAATACAAATATTGATAAATATCATAAATAACATGTAGGGATAGACTGGATTCATTTCTAAATAACGAGATAATCAAAGACATAAATTATTGATATGTATAATATAAATGTGCATGTTGCTGTTTTGAACAATATAATACCGGTATTTATTGTAATTGGTGCGAAACAATTACCACTTAATATTGAAAATGAATTAAAGTTTACAAAGTTTTTCTCTAAAAAATTAAGAAATGGCATGTGAAGTAAACTTATTATATCATATAAGACAAATAGGTAAATCATAACATAAGGAACTAATGCATGCATTAGTAATTAATAAATTTTAATGTTTTTTGTTGCAAATGAATCAAATATTAAATATATATAACTTGTCAATTAGGACATTACATGATATATAGCACAACACGAACATGTATCTCATATCAGGAAAACTTATAAAATTTTCACAGCAACAATGTCTAGATTACCAAACATTATGCATAATCATTATTGTTGCTTAATCAATACATACAAAGAAATAATAGAACTTAAAAGTTAATAGCATAAAAAAATTGGAATAATATACCTCTAGAACTCAGCAACGAAATATCCTTTAATAAATATAAAAATACAATGAAGGAATGTTTGATACAAAAAAAGTACTAATAGAAAATTAGACATCGTAAATGCATATGTAAAAACAATGGGTTTGATAGATTATTCCAAAATGGACAGAGTTTGCTGACAAACTTATCAATGAAAAGCTAGAGACTAACATAATTTTAAATGGTGGAGTTATATCACATATTCTTTTTGCGAAGGAAGTGTTTTAACTGAACAATATTAAAAATAATGTAATAAATCTGAGTTTTCAAAAGTGTAGTATATAATCAAGTTTTGTAAATATTTTGCAAATTTTGTAAATACTGTAATGTGTATCTTGTAATATATGTATCAATTTTTTGCAATAAATTTGCGTTGATCTTTAATTAACCTTTGTAGATTGGTTACTATTAAAATTTAGCTAGTGTTTAAAAGCTGATATTTTCCTAAATTTCGAAGTTGAAAACTTAGACAAATAGATAAAATGGCAGCTCAGTCATTCTATCTTGGCATAAAGATGCAGCACTATAATGAATTGTATAAAGCTTTGTGATCATTTCAAGTCAAATATATATTTCCGCAAGTTGTTTGCACGAAGCACGTGGAATATGTCGCATTCTCATAACAAGCGTTATATACATTAACAAAGCTTTTCCAAATAGCATACAATGTGAAATAGCGTGTAAGTTTTCGCTATACAAACGTTTTGACCGATAAACAAAATATTTGGGTCCCCTGAAAGAAATCGTTGATGTCTCACATATTCTGTGCCAGGACTGTTGTATACCTTTTATCGAGCATACCTAGTTGGAAGTGCTTTGGTATAAAGGGACAGATCGCATTACCTTACATAAAATTCTAACTAAATTATTGTGCTCTTAGTAGACAACCTATAGAAAGAACGTGCAAAATATTCATTGTGGGAAAACAACTCCTCATAATCAACAGAAATATTACAGTCGTGTGTGTGCTGCTTGAAGCAGTTGTGCTTAGGGACCGCTGATCAACAACCTCTTCAAATACGTAATCTAACACAGATTCTTAAGCCAATCTTTTGAAGGAATGTATATATTAACTCTTAATTCATACAAAACCACTTAACGGTCATTTCATTTTTCGCAGGGAAACAAAGGGTCACTCCTATGCAATTAATAAGAAAAATGCAAACACCAAGGATGAACAAGCTATGAGATCTGTAAATCAGCTTTGATTCAAAAACTAGAGTTGATTTCTATTTCCACTTACACATATTATAACAATTTTGCTTATCTGGGAAAAAAGCTTCTTTTTTTATAATTATCCATTATGATTTTTTAGAACGGAATATCTGAATTTGTACTCTCAGAGCATGACACTCAATTATATATTTGGTTTAATTATTGATTGCCTTGAATCAACAGTAAATGAAAATTCATATACATCAATATGTGCCAATAGCTATAGTTGGTAGTCTTAATATCTTTAAATTTTCACGAAAACGGCCACATGCATATGTGCTCAGATTACCCTCTTATTTTTTCTAAAGGTAAATTTTTGTCATACAAAAATTGACTACCAAAATTGTCGATCTTATTACAAGTATCGAGCACAACAAAAATACATAACAGACAGGCACNAACTAGATTAAATGACATAGGTCATTATCCTTAATATATACATAGTCATTAATCAATTGCATAAGTTTTTCACAATCGCCTCAAAAAGAAATGACTACCTAGAACGGCCATTTCGTCAAATGTGGCGAAACATTATAGATATGAATTCATGGATA
>CABFPE010000013.1:2971684-3014040 GCA_900660155.1 Hofstenia miamia
TATATATATATATATATATATATATATATATTCCAAATCAAATATAAACCATTTCACTCTCAATTTCTCACAAGAGAGATTCAATTTCAAACGTGATCACACTATGTATAGTCTATTCGTTTAACATTTTTGAGTAATATAATAGCTTACTTTGGATATCTAAAGAAGTTCAGAGTTATAATTTAAATACTATGCTTCTTGTGATGTGCTTGTTGAAGTTTAACTAGTCTTGGAACACCTGTACATACCCATTTTCTAGGTACTGCAAACAAATTAAAAGCCGTTCCTTTCACTTTCTTTTGTTAAATTTCATTATTCAGTACTAAAACTCTATGCCGCAGATGGAAGCCGGCTGGATCGACGAATGCGGGTTTTCGAAAGCTGCTACGCAAGAGGGAAATATTCTCGAGTTGAGAAACACTTCCAATTAAATAAACACAAATAAGTTCTTTTTAAATTGAACTTGACTTCACCAAACATGGATTTTAATTCTAATGCAGCGTGCTTCTACCCTTATATATTGTATAAATTACTGGCCTTAAATCTAGAATTATAGGTAATTTTACAAATAAATATTTGCAATTTATTACATTGATTTTAACATTCTTACTAAACCATTCCAGATTCAATTCAAACAAGAGAGATTAAATTTCAAACAAGAAAAATTTAATTTCGAACAAGAAAAAATATGGTATAAAGGTCAATTCGGCCCATTTTAGGTCTATTTTTATGATACTTGTCAACAAATTTTCAATTTTTTTGGTTGGCTAAACCAAAATTGATCGTGTTAGAAATTTCAAATAAAACCTAAACACTGCAAATAGAAATCTTACATTGACATTTAGAAGAGTGTATGATACTCATATAACATTTCAAAATGCAAATTTAACTTTTCAACACACTGTTTTTGAATGATACATCATTCACTACATTTAGGTTGAATTGTATGCACTATTGAGTAAAAGTTTTTTAAATTTCAACCCATCTTTTCCAATACCTTGGCTCAAATCCCAGCACAAGATCATCTCCAGCCTGTAGGGCGGGTCTATCATAGAACAAAAATCCGAATCATTTTTATCGCTTGCTTAGCTACACAAATCATTCAAAATTTCGCTCAATTTTTTAAAGTTAAATCCGGCATTTGCTAATTTCGTCTAATCAAATATGGCTTCATATGTCTCTGTTCTGACAATTAATCCAATTTTAATAAACGAAAAATTTTACTTTTTGGTATTTGAAACACTTCACCATATTCTAGTATCTGCTTTTGAATGCTTAAATATATTTTTGTAGTTTTGAATACTTGGTGACGTTCTTGCACAATCAAGATGCAGGATTTTGGCACTTGAACATTGTGGTCACATATGAGAAATTGAATTTTCTTGTGAGAAATTGAGAGTGAAAAGGTGCATATTTTGCTGTTTACAATTTCAATTCAGTACTCTATGACTACTATGAGTAATATCAATAAAGTTGTTGTTACTCTCACCTAAAAAAATTAACAGATTCAGAAAATTGGCAGGTTTGTATTTTACATTTATGTAATAAGTATCTATCCAAAGTTTTTGATTTATAAATTTGAAAAGAACAAACTTAATTTAGAATAACTCCTATTTAGCATGGAAAGTGAAGGAATAAAAGTCATATATTAGATATTTTTTACTCCTTTCCCTTAAGCAAAAAATGCGACAATAAAAACTGAAATAGTTCTTTATATATAAATAATTAATTAGCAACATTGAAAATTTTGAATAGAATTTATTGACCATATTTTTTACTTTGAAAATAAAAATATATCATTATAAAGCTAAAATTTATTTATGTGTAAATATATCTCTCATAACATTGGTATGCATTAACCCAATTTATATCTGTTAATCTGAGAGATCTTTTTCTACCATTAGAATAATGCATTGCAATCTGAACCAAGAGTGATTGGCGCACAAAGAATGTTGAAGACACATTATGAATATACTTTTGACCTCAAGGCAAATTCCATTGTAAAAAAAGTAGAAAAAACTTCGAAAGTGTTCGGTCAGCAATATTAGTTGATGATTATTAGGAACCGGAAAAATAGTTGACAAAAACCTGGAAAATAGTCACTATATAGTTTTCAAATATGTCTAAGATGTTAAATTAGTTGCTGTAAGAAAATGTATTTTTCAGTTGTAAAGTGACTCTATGATACGTTATGAAGTCAAAAAGAAACATCAAATAAACATCCTGATACATCATATTTACAACTATAACTGTAAATGGAACATTGTACAAACACTCCATCTGTCTTTAAAGCGACATAAATAAGTACTTTTATACAGTTTTTGTAATAATATTGTCCCTGTAAAATTTTTTTTAAGAATTTCGACGATGATGTACATTTCCGCATACATTTTTCATACATGTTACCGATTATTAAAGTTGCCGAAAAGTGCCGAAATAGTTGAAATAGCAAAATAGTTAAAAATAGTTGGTGTAAAAATGAACGTAATGACCCTAAAAACCAGTTATTCATGCGGTTAAAAACTTAGTAGATACTTATAGCTTTGGTCAAAATAACGTTTGTTGGGGCCCTAATGGTTATAATCCATGTATTTTTTTCTGTTGGAATTCATTTATTGTTGTTATATGCAATTAATTTGAACGCAAACCTCTGGTTGCCCATTAAAAATAAATTGCTATTATGTTAGTGAAAACTTAAGTAATAATTGAGAGAGTTTGCTGCTTTAAATGACTAAGTAAAATGCAGAACATCAATATTTAATGTCATTTAATTTTACCAAATAAATAACTACTATTACCGTCAAATCATACAATGTATGCAAATTTGAAATTAAATTTGATTTGACAAGCATCAACAATTTTATTTGTCCCTATTTACCTCTATTTAAGGATTTGATGAGATACAAAAAGTTTGATTCCGAATTGATAGCTATAAAAACATGCGAATTCAGCAATCAATATTCTGGAAAAAGCCATATGAAAAATGTCTGATTTCTAAACCAAGAGTTGGTCAAGCTCTTACTACTTAGTTGGCATCCACAGCATTATAGACGATTCTGTATGCTGAAGTTGAGGTCACATTTGGAGCACTTAAGCACTGATGGGATATGTTAATAAATTGCTTATGTCAATATACGTTGATATTTATTTATAGTTATTAATTAAACTAAAATTGGAGCCAAGATTATAAATTTGTGACCAATATAAACATGCAAAATATACACATTTTATGTAAGAAATGTGATTTAGACCTATTATTAAAGGAAATTTTGCATGAGACACGTATCTCAGTGGATGCTATCCAACTTTGTGTGAAGAAACAAATTGATTTGACCCGTTTGCCATCCCATCGATTACAACCGCTTGATACAAACTTCAATGGACACTTAAAAAATATGTACGTTGCAAAAGTTGAAATTTTTTTAAGTAAACAGCCACAAGCTATACTGTCAACATTTGACTTCTGTGAATTTTTCACTTTCTGCTCAATCACTATTTTTATTAAAAACTGTGGAAATTATCCGCTGGAGGATTCTCTATACCCAATAGGAGTGTATTTTGATGTGAAATTTTAAGTCCGATGTAGAAAACACTACAATGTCAAATAAATCACATGAACAAACAAAGGGACACTTTGAGAAAGGAAAACGTAAATATGCTGAAGAAACAAACAAAGTGTGCTATTTTGAGAACCAAACAGATTTCTTGGTACAACTGGGTTTGTGCAGATTCGTTCAGTGTGCCTACAATAATTCACGCCATAAGCTGTAAATGTTATGTTTTTGCACACTGTACAATTTCAATTGCTAGTGACAAGGCTTAGTGGAGCAGCAGACGAAATATCGGCAGCTAAAAAGCATGGTGAGCACGAATCAAATTTTTGCTCAACCTTGAAAAGCATGGTAGGCCGAATCAAATTTTGTTTTATTTTCACCAAGTAGTGAGTAGTAGTCGGCTGTTTGCAAAATGTGATCGGCTTCGGTTTTTTCGCACCTCAAATCCGCGGTTTCGTTATCTAACACTATTGGTATTAGCAAAAACTTATTTAAGAGAAAAATATCTTTTTAAAGTATGTTATAAAGTAAAACAAAATTACGCTTTAAATTGGCAAGCAATTTGACGCTTTTGCATCGTTTTTTGGAAATCACATTATAGGCGATATTGCTTTTGCTGAGAACTCAGTTTTAGTATGTTCGGTTTCGGGTTTTTCGGTATACCATCCAGCCCTAAGTAGTGAGTGCCTAAGCGTAGGGATTTTAAATATATTAATATCTAGAGTAAAACAAAAACATCAAAGTTGAACAGCATTACAGAACAGGAAGAAGCCTTGTTTATTTAAATATACTAACCGTATTTTCGAAGGCGTGTGAGTCGTGACTGTGCGTATTAATTCTGAGAAATCCAGTAAATCACGTTTATTACTACAGATTTTATCACCTTTTATCACCTGTTTTTTGTAGATGATGTTAAAAATTATAAGATAAAATCGAGTTCAAATATTTCTGACATGAATTTTGAATGATAGCAGCGTATGAACTTTGCAAACAACTAAACTTGAAGGTTAACATTTGAAATTCAATAATTGAAACTTTAAGAATGCTGGCAATCTAAATTGACAAGACCTACGTTTTGATATCGTAAACATTTATTCATCTACAAAGAAATTTAAAGAAATATCTATAAAAACAACGAAAATGATGTTTAGGAATTGATATATTTGTATTCAAACACAAAAAGATCTACAGAACTATAGCCTCCCTTATTCAACCACCTCAGTTCATGTTGGACCACTCTAATTTATTTTGTTAAATTTAAGCAATTTCATTTTAGTAAAAATGGATTTTCATCAATATGGTTGCCCAACATACAAGACCATGCCAAGAAACATTGCGAAAAAAGCCAGCCATGCGATTTTATCAGTACCTATTCACAAAAAATAATGGAATCATTTGAATAAAGACTTCTAAATTTAACTAGAACAAAACTTGTTTACCCATCTTAGAGAAAATCATAGTTATAAAAATCCAAATTCAAAATATTTTGCAATGATTACATCAGGGTGGCAAGCAGGTCGACTTAACCCAACCAGTGGGTTGGGTCATCCAAAGCTTGTTTAGCGTATGTGTCAGAAATTTGATAACTATTAGCCATTAAAATATATGTCAACCATTCATTTTGTATGATTTTTTCATTGCAATGAAAATTACATAAAATTCGCATACAACGAAATATATCAATTTAAATGCACTAATAATATATGTACCCGCGCCCATCATTTGGAGCAAATGTGAATATTTGGCTAATGGGTCGGATCGGGCGGAATGTGTTTCAAAACATCTTACCCATCTGCCACTGTGGATTACATTCATATTAAGATGATACTTAAGAGAAAAATATAAATAAAGTGACATGAAAAAAAGTAGAAAAACTTTATAAAAAGCAAATATTTCTTAAAATCTTGAATTTACTTAAACATCAGTAAAGCAAATAAGTGCAATACCTGTAATCCCAATATCACAATTTGTCCTGAATTTGTGGAAGTCCCTTCTTCGTGGTAAGCATCACATTTCCCAACTCCTTTAGCTTCAAATGATATTCCACCTTCTGGCTCACGATTCAAGGCACTAACGCTTCCAAAGCAACTGTATGCTACGCGAATAGCTTCAATTTCCAATGAAAAAGTTCGACCTTCCTTCAAGTCAATCATCTTAAATAAAAATTTATTCCGTAACGCCACTGTTTTTGAAAAAATACTTCAAAAAGATTTAACACAAAGGGTTACCGGTTCCCTAGATTTACAATTTTTGGAAATTTCACATTTCAGCAATAAAATATTGATTAAAAGCCTACAGACATTCAAATACATGGTTTTTGAAAAAAACTACTACAAGTGGCAAAAATCCCCAAAGTTCTTGCTAATTTAGAACAAAGTGTTTTACTTAGCTTCTTCAAAATATTTCAGCAAATCATCCGAATTGAAATTTCGTAAATATAAAAAATTAATACAGTGCACATGCATGTAAACCAAGAAACTTTTATATAAATATTTTACGAGTAGGGTACTCAAAAAAACATTCGTTTGCTATTTCATTTCGTCCACGAAACCTTACTTGATAGTTCAGCATAATACTTGAAAATGATTTTGAAAGATACCTCTTTAAAAAACATTTAAGCATGTTTAAAAAATTTAATCCTGTTATGCAACGATTTTAAATGAAAAAAGAGAAAATACCTTGCTAGATGGTTCAAATTTGTATTCCTTGCGGAGAGGCTTTAAGAAATATTGTCCCGGACCAACGCCAATTAGTCGTAGTTGTCCATTGGCATCAGTGAGATTGTTGCTCCGGAATGAAGAATCAGAACTTATCGATATAAGCACACCCGGCATTAATTCATGATCTGACTTTCGTTTCACCTAAAGAATAACAATATAATTAAGTAATGGCAACTGAAAAAAATCATTTTATTATAGGATAAATCGATCTTACAAATAGCAAATGTTGAGAAGATATCAAAACAAAATTTATCAATTTTGTCGCTAAAATCATTTAACTGCACTAAATCATTTTCAATGAAGAAATTTTTTAGTGTCCCGATGAAAACTTACCGCATGCGAGTTTGATACATGGAGCATTTTGCCAACCTCAGGATAGTATACAGAAGCAATTCAATAATTCTCACTACAGCTTAAAGCTGTGTTCCCACTACCGACTTTTATCAGCAGATTTTAGTCGAAAATGCAATTATTTTCGTTCACAATGGCGATTTTTTATCAGAAAAAGCGGAGTTGGAATAACGTTCAGATTATCGATTTTTTACCAGATGATAAATTATCATCTTTTGATTGACACTAAAAAAACAACAACATCTGTTGATGGATTGGTTTGTTTTGGAATGTAAACAATACTTACAATTTGGAAGTTGAAATATTTCAACGACAATAATTTACGTTTTGGAAGTCTGTTTCCTAATTGAGAAGTAAGCAATTAGTTTCAAGTAGCTATTCAACTAGTTTTAGTACCGTTCAGACTATCGACTTTTATCAGCTGATAAATTATCAGATGACAGTAATCTGGCTGTTTTGCCAAAAAATCGGATGTAGCGTTCAGACTATCGACTTTTATCACCGATTCCTTGACAGATGATAAAAGTCGATAGTGGGAACACACCTTTACGCACTGAGGCAATTGACAGTCAGAAGTTGACAATTTTCACTATATTTTAGAAATTTTAAAGACGTATAAATAAAAATTTTAAACTTAAGATGCATGCTGATAAGATTTTCAAAATATTTAGAAACTTCATATTCGTATTTGTATATTAATAGCAAATGCACAATGCATTTTACACAGGTTCAGTAGTTGTTAGTCCTGCATATTAACCTTAAACTGCATGGGAAAAAAAATTTAACTGCTTATAACTTAAAAACTAATGAAGATAAACACAATCGGCTGCGCGACCTAAGACTTTGAGAATGGCACTTATCAATGGGTTTGGGAAGTCTATCTAATTATTGGGAAACAGTTAATGTTCATTTTCGGTGCCATGAGTATCCAACCTTATATCTATCTGAACAATAGGTGGTATGGAGAGAATTCAATTTTTATATAATTGTAATTTTCAAAGAAAAATATTAACCTTTAGACAGCAATAAAACATAGTAAACAATTTCAACCTTACATTCAAGCACCTTTATCAATAGATCTGTTCATGCCACACGATTTCCAAATTTACTAATGGGTTTGGGGAAAACTTTAGTAAATGCGGGAAAACGGTTTTGTCCTGTTAAAAGGAGGCGAGGCTGTTTAAGATAAATGTCATTGAATTTAATACTTCTGGATATTTATATTAATAAAGAACAGTAGTAGGAAGTAAATCATTGGATGACATAACATCATTCCAAATATTTGTTTGGAAACGCTCTCAAAGTTATAAGCAATAAGTTTTGCGCAAAGTGAACAAACAAGTAATGCATTAGAACACTTAATATTGTCGGCGGAAATCTATTTTCACGCGGAACAAACAATTAGTGTTGAATCGAGAGCAGCATGAATTCGCATGACGATCGTAGAAGCATGAGTTCCACCTCATCTGATTCAGTGCATTCCTTACTGGATGGTAAAAGCTGCGCGAGCATTGCCCTTCTCGTCAACACCATCATTATATTTCTGATTGAAGGAATGGCGCTCTCACTTATAGGGCCTTTCTTCCCTCTGGAAGCCTATAATCATGGAATTGACTGCATAAAGGTTACAAAACATTCTCAGCGATATTCAATAGCAAATAATGAGAACTAAAACACCTAAATATGTATTAAGAAGGAATTAAATGTCGCTGAGATTGTTTTAGATTGGTGGAATTGCAGGTTCTTTTGAAATAGCCTCCTTCATTATGGGTTGGTTCATATTACCCCAGTTAAGGGGAAGATATTTAAACGGACTTTTTGTAATTGGAGCTTTGATAAATGGCGGATGCCTATTAGGCTTTGGACTATTAACCATTGATGACACATGGGGGTAAGTGTGTGCAAATGACAATTTTTTAACAAAAATTTAGATATGTAATTAATGCAGTTTGTCTGAGAATGGCATCTGGTGCTGGTGCTTGTCTTGTATGGAGCAACGGGGCATCTGTAGCCGCAAGTGTGCACCAAAATAAATCAACACCTTGGGCACAAACACCAACTGGTAATAAAACAATGCTTATCATGGAGTATGCCTTAGGAATCGGAATAGTGCTTGGAGCGCCAGTTGGAGGCGTTCTCTATTACCTTGGCAAATATTCTTTACCATTTGTAGCTATTGGTGGTGTTGAAATTTTTGCAGCAATTGCACAATGCGCTATTATGTTCACTGCTTCGGAAAATGAGAAATGGATCATCCCTCAAGCAGGCATATTACATTTCTTACATGTCCACCCAGAAACTATAAACTACTTCACTTTTAAAATGCGAAACGATTGTTGTCCATAATCAATTGTGCGGACATGTAAGAAGTTTTTAGAAGAGAACCCAGCAAATTGCTGTTCGCCTCGATTAGTGATAAGTGGATTTTTATTAACAGGCCTGACAGCCATAACTTGTGCGCAAGAGGGATTTTTCACTGTAATCGCAGCTCCGCAAATATATAAAATGTTTGGATGGGGCACCATGTATATGCCTTTGATATTTCTTACATTCAGAGTCACCAATACATTGTTCACAGCAGTTTTCTCACATTACGTCGAGAGAGGTAACATTTTTTAATATTAGCAATAAAAGTATTAGAAAAACGTGTTACTGAATTAATAAACAAGTCTAAAAACTAAGGCAATTGAATTTAGATAAACCGGATCGTGACACAAGCTTGATTTTGTTTTCAATCACCCTTAATGTGGCAGGCACATCGGTTTTATTAATTCCAAAATACATATCTAGTTTGAACACACTTCCGGTGCTTTTAACAGGTAAATTCAATAGATATTTCTATATATGTAAATATGTATGCAAACAAGAAAACTTATGATTTGAAGCCATTGCGGTTAAAAATGATTTCACTGATTCACAAACAATATGCAAAACGAATATGCGCATTTGACCTTTGACTGGTTATAGTTTTTCTATTAAAATATAGGTGCTAATTGAACAATTTAGGAATCTGCATGCTCTTTGCGTCCGCTCCCGGTGCATTTCTTCCAATGTACGGAGTACTGCAGCGAGTCAACTCTAAGTGGTTAGTAACTCAAGACGCCAAACGCGCCGCCACCGCTAGTCTAAACACAGCCACGTGCGTGGGCAATGTTCTCGGACCTGTCCTATTTGGAGGTGTTTTCTTCACTTTTTATGGATTCACAATATCAATTGCAATTCTGGGCGTTAGCGCATTGATTGGAGGAGCTGTTTTAATCATTGCATTAGGCTGCTGGGTTCCTGAAAAGACATTCACTGGCGACGAAAGCGATTCAGCCGATGACTGGAAATAGTTTGTAAACTGTATAAGAATTAGTAAATGTAAAATAATTTTTAATGAACGTTTTATTAGTGTCTATTAAATGTTTTCAGAAATTCTAAAGTAGTTAATCAAGAACGCGAAAATCATTTAAATTTTTTAAATATTCGGTTTTACTAGAATGGATAGTATGCCTAAAATAAATAACTTACAGTTACTAAAATTTCACTCAGTTTGTAAATTTTGAAGCTGCCGAAGTTTCCGGTATCGGTCATCACCTGATAACCTTCCTTCTCAGCAGCAACATTGTACAAAAGATTCGGATTCAGTGGACCAGCTCTAAAAAAATTAGAATATAATCCAAGTTGAATCAAATATTAATTCGTAAACAGCTTTCAATTTTTCAACTTTAGTAGTTCAGCAATTAATTTAATAAATTTGATTCACCCATGAACGATCGAGTAGTCAAAATTTTGTTTAACTATTTTATTCGTTCACCAAAAATTTAAAAGTACCTCGATCTTAAATTATTATAGCACAAGAAATATCCGATACCTTTCGCTTAAATCCTACACTTCCCAAAGATATAACCAAGCACATGATTAATTTCGATATTGCTACGACTTTATTAGTTCATTGAAAAGATCGCGATAGTGAATTAAATATACCGGATAATTTGACTGCCGGATACCGGATAATACACGGGATACCGTATACGTATAATACATTGTTCAATTATTACTGAAGAGCAACCTCATTTCTCAATTAATATCGAGCTCTTGTGGATGAAAATAATTTTTAGTATTACCAACTTTAAGTGTATGAATTAACGAGTATTCAGCATACATGGAAATGCATTGTCAAGTCAATGAAATAGAAAAAACAAGTTTTTTGCCATATCAACTTGCGTATCATGTAAAAAATCCTTCGTTCATTATGAGATTTTCTCCCATTTTTGTGCATGAAACGTTTCAAGTGAATGAATAAAACGAGCCTTTTGTATTATAATGTATGTACAGAAACATTAAAAAATATTTAATATTTCTAGTTTAAGATTAGAATGAACACTTCCAAAATTCCAAATGTTATTGTTAACTTTATACATTGATGAACCAAATTATAACTTCGGCCCAAATTTAAACTTGACAACCCAGCAAAATCAGCCCCATCTGATTCTGTCGTCAAAACAATTAATATATTGAATAAATTAGTAATTAGATTATAGGACTATAAATGCAACAACAAAACAACAAAAATTCATCATTCGACCGATAAAGCAAAATTGAAAATTTAATTGATATATCAAGAATTAATTTGTTATAATGTTTTCCTGTTATATGCTTACATATGCTTTAAATCTAAGTATTTTATACATTAAAATGGAAACAAGGAAATTTCGCGAATAGTTCATCTACATTGCCAATTGTTAGAATTGTAAAGCTGTTAAGGCAAGAGATGAGCAATTAAAATATTCTAGTACACAATAGACTACCTGTACGATCCCTTTGAATCTGAAACCAACTTTGCTACAACTTCATTAGATTCTCTTTCAGTAATTTCTAAAGAAACGCCTTCGACGGGTGGTTGGAAAAGTCCAGAAATAAATAGACCTTCTTCTCCGATGAATTCAATTACTGGGGTTTCATAGCAAGCAGTGCCATCAACGGAATAGGTTATCTGACTCTCAGCAAATCGCACTTCTTCCGATTTGACGTTGAAGTTAAGCACCTCATTTTCTCTAGAATAATATATTAATGGATAAACCGAGGAATTTTTGGAATTTTTATGTAATTACTTACTTTATACACACAAAATATGTCAGTAAACAAAATGTCAGCAAAGTATGCATACAAAAATTAAGCAAAACCAAATTTTATAAACTTTTCTTCAAAAATTGTAGGATAACAGAAAAATTTTGATAACTGTTTTAGGAGAAAATGATCTATGCCAATCTGTAAAGAAATTTTTGTAAGCTTACGATGAAGGACAAAACCAGGAACGCAGACAATACATTTTTTCTTGAGACGAAAAATGCTAATGAAATCAACATTTAAATTCATTTATACTATTTGTTCTTGCTCGACAAAAAAACGATTGATCAGGGGCGAGTCTCTACTCTATCCCACCCAATGGAACGTCAGCCTGATGTCATGAAGGAGATATATAGTTCAATTTAGAACCTGCTTTAATGTTTTCACACATTAAAGAGACTAGATAATATTAAATACAATGCAGAGACGTGCACACACCCTTGTGTGCATTTCAATACTATTAAATACATTGGTTGATATGATATGGGCAATAGCTAAATTTGGCTGTAATGCTAAATTATATTATCATTTCACAATAATATCAATAATTTACCATTTCCACAAAGATGTCATATAACATACTTTGACGTTGTATAATAGTCATAATTACGCAAAAGGTTGAAGATATGTCAAGTGGTAAATAAAGCAGCCTTTTATTTGTTTTGTAATTTCATACAGAACATTCATTGCTGCATTGGATATGGGCTAAGGGCTAAAGCTGTTCCGAATTTCGAATAATCTAATGTATAGACGATAGCAACAAGTGTGAAGATACTCCCAATAAAAAGCCAAGTGGAAATCATCTTGTTTATACATTATACATAATACGTTTATACGTCCGCTCTCAGGGATATGGGTTAGCTTTAGTGCTGTCGTGGATAAGGTATTTCTGATACGTGTATCCGAAGAAGCCTTATCTGCACCAAAAACCCTGAGTTATCAACCTACAGTGCTGTGAAAAGTTTGGAAACACCTATGCATTTTCCCATTACACTTAAACATTCGTAATTTTCTTGTTCTTTATAATACAAATGAAAGTCTAAATGGTTTGTATTTATTCATAAACATGTTTAAGATTAAAATACTAAAAAATTCGTTGCTGCAGATATCGGCAGACAATTATTGACACTTTCAAAGATGCGAGCTAAAGAGTTGACGTCCGAAACTCGTGCACAAATCCAATGCTTACGGAAAACTAATCTTTCTTACGGAGAGATTGCGAAAATGACGAAAGTTTCGGTTGGAACTGTTTGTAAGACACTGAAAAGAATATCTGAGACTGGTTCTTTATCTTCTCAAAAGAGGTCAGGAAGATGGATAAAGACGAGCAGCCAAACTGACCGCTTGATTTTCCGCTATGCTGTTGCCAATCCAATGTCATCATCTGCTGAAATTCTTAGTGCTCTGCCCAATTCCATCAGGATTTGCTCTTAAACAATCCGAAGAAGACTCCTCTATAAAATACAAATTGAGAACTTACCGTCCAGCAGACATGTCTCCTCAGTGCTAAAAACATTCGTGATCGCCTAAATTTTTGCCGTCGATATCGTCACTGGACAGTTGAAACTGGAAACGTGTTCAGTTTTCTTATGAATCAACCATCTGTCAATATCGCAGCTATCGGCCATTCGTGCGACGACCACCTATGAGCGGTACAGGATTCGATACACACTGCCACAAGTCAAATAGCCCAGCAAGCTTATGATATGGGAAGCTATCTCGGCAAAAGGGCGATGCGGTCTTTACGTTCTCAAAAAAGGCGAGACTGTGAATGGGAAGAAGTATCTCGACATACTTCAAGAGAAAGTGCCCCCTTTCATGGAAATCCGCGAAACTGATACCTTTCAGCAAGACGGAGCACCAGCTCACACCTGTAAAAGTGTGAAGAATTGGTTTGTGACTCAAAGATTCAACTTGCTTGAAGGATGGCCCGGGAACCCCGCCGATTTGAACCCCATCGAAAATATGTGGTCCTTTCTGAAAGCAAAAGTTTTGAAGAGGAAGCCCACATCTTTGAAATCTTGGAAGAAGCCATCAAGATTGTTTGGACCACTGAAATTTCTTCTGCTTGCTGCGAAAAGTTGATGAACTTGAAGTTTGTTCGGATAAAAAACTAATTTTGAGATTGAAAGATAATATTTACAGGAGAGAAATTTTTTTTATGCTGATATAATTGTAACTTCAAACAGTTGATATACTCCATGGACCTCTTAAAACTTAAGGTCTGCAAACAATAACGATCTTAAAATTTTGACTATTTGTTAATTTTTTGTGATTTTATATATTATTATGCTTTAATCTGGACTTGGACTGAGTCTGATTGCTGAAAGGTTTTGCTTTTCCACGAACTGAAGCTGTACTAGAACCTCTAAGATAGGACCGGATTTAACCCTTTTTCGTCCACAGTCATCCTCAAATGGTACGTTTACAATTAATATTGTAGTTATGATTACAAAATATGTGATATTAATAATTTCGTAATTATGTAATAAACCGAAACTATGATTAATTAGGCAGTTTATACGCACTGATAGACTGACCAGACTATTAAATGAGAAATTTATATCTGATAAAAACAAATTGTTTTAGCCGAAGGTGTTAATTAGATTAGGCAAATAGTAATGAATTACTTGGCGTTAATATTTAATTAATATGTTGAATGATTTGAGTGTTTTTTATTATAAACTAATTGTTGGACGTATTCGATTATGTGTACATTGTATTAAAATAACGACGGATGATAAATTGCATAAATTTGCATATAATCTCTTGAAATCTCGGACCGCAATGTTTGAGGAAAAGACCATTCTGAACCGGACTGGACTTGACAACTTCCAGCTCTGCTGAGTCTAGGTCATTTCACTTGGAACTGAGATTTCGGTCAATTTACAACTCTGGCTCTAGCCCACCCAACTCATAGATCCTAGACTCGCCTCTAGGATTGATAGTTACTAGTTTTTGCATGAGATTTAATAATGAATTAATGCTACTGTGTAAACAAATTAAATTTCAAATACTATCAGTCTCCCGCAATTATTCCTCATTTGTGTAAACCAGGCTACAGAAGTAGTCCGCCAAGTTCTTACATGATGGTATAACATTCAGCATCAATCATACTTAATTTTGATTGAGTTATGTGATTAAATACTCCGAGTAAATTTGCACAGCACATTTTAAAACATAACTGTTAATTTACATGAAATGATTGCTTAGGTACCATAGTTTGTCTAGTAAATAGATGAGGCCACCACACACAGATATTAAATCAATTAAAAGTAAAGGTTTATTGATACTGAAAATGTCATCATTTGTACACAAAATGCTATTCATGTCACGTGAAATATTATAGGTCATTACAACAAAATATGTCATGACATATCTTTTATGTGACACAAAAGAAATGGGAGCCTGATATCATGACAAATAACAGGTTTTGAGCAAACTGTACTCCATTTTATAATTAAATGTTAAACTAATGTTTGAATATGGTTTTCTTCAAAACATTCCGTGTCTTACAATTTGAGGCCAAAGGATTCAAATTCACGGGCCGAGGAAAAACAAATGCAAAATAAGTAAACTTTCAATTATATTCCAGGCACTGATCCATTACAATGTTGGCAAACCAGATTGTTTGATTATTGATTTTTGAAATTTTAACTGCAATTCCAGTGGCAGTTTTTGTTAGTAAATATTTGGAGCCAGAGTTGTAGCAAGAACTTGGTTTAAGGGAGTCAAGGAAATCAGAAATAAATATTCTGCAAAGGAACTATTTAAAGTAACTATGAATGCAAATTTATTCATTTTAACTGTAAAACATTTTAAATTTTCAAAATCTTTCTTAATAAAATTAGTATATATAAAGTATACTGTAAATCAAAAAATCCTGTAGAATGTTAATGCAGTACACGTCGGGGTAGAAACATTATATTTAGAGAGGCAAACGTAAATTCCCAATATTGACACTTAATCCATATTAATTATAATAATCGTAGACTACTGAATTGAAATTATATAGTAATCGAATATATACAAATACTTTGATTTGAAATAATATTACTATATACGTTTTATGATATTCTGGATCCGCCTTAAATGTAAAAACATGTAAAATTTAAACTTCGTTGGGGAATTCAATCAAAAATCCCCATATTTTAATAACAAAATGAATTAATTCACGGTAAATGTGATTAGAGCATTGAATGTTATGAAGAAAAATTATGAGCATGTACAAAACACTAGTAAACAACGTAAGAGCATGGGATATTAAAATTACAGCGAGAAACAAAAGAGGACAAGACTAAGTAGAGAGAAGATTTAAATTGAGATGGGATGAGAAAACGATTAATTGATAAGCAGCAAGGAAGGTAGCAACAGGATAATGTAAATGAAAAAAGAGGTTTGAGAAGCGTGTGGAGTAGAAAGTGACGAATTGATTGCAATAAAAAAAGATCAAGATAATATTTTTCTAACCAACAAAAAGAAGATAAGAAGATCAAGAACCTGAACATTGAAAATTAAGTTAGTGTAATGCAGAGCGTTACAAAGAAATTAGGATTTAGAAACTGAAATTGAACATGAATACAAGATAACCAGTCAAGAAGTCTATGAAGGAGCCAGTACTAAAGTAGTAAATCACAGTGTCATCGGCATAGAAATTACAAAGGCAGCATTTTCACAAAATTGAAGATCATTAATGGAAACAACAAATAGGAATGAAAGCGAGTAACTTGAGAGCAGCTAAATAAAGAGCTTAAGAAGAGTAATGAGAGAGTAGTCGAATCGAAAGCAGTGGAGTTTTCAGAGAGTAAAGGAATGGAGATTTTTATTAAATGCCTTTGAGATTATTGTTCTCAAATTTGAATAAAAGGAGTTCAGGGAAAACATAGATGTTGAGAAGAGGAACAGAGCGATAACTTGTTGAGGCTCCGAGATTTCAAAATAGGAGTTATGAAGGCGTCTTCCTTTGAAATGTGAAAACAGAAAACAAGGGATTGACTGAAAAAGACGGGGTGAGACTGCGCAAAGGGGCTACTATACAGTTGTTGAACATGAAACCATTTAACTCTTCCGGGTAAAATCGAAGCTTTTGTATGCGTTTATGTTAAGAGAGGAATAATTGAGGAGGCATTAGACCGCCTTAAACGACGCTTTGGAGCAAATGTTGAAATTGCATCCAATATGCCACGATATTAGGCACAAAGAGAAAAAGGTAAGGAAGATAGAGCAAGATAGAAATCCTCAGCATAAAAGATGAAATAGAGTAAATCCGAAAACGTTTGAGAAAGGTCTGGGTAGGGCGTGTAAGATTGGGTAAGAATCTCAGTATTTTGAAATGATGATAAGAAATGAGTTGTTTAGATAGGTCACTTGGGTAAAAAGAAGACCAGCATATTTTAGGAAGGTTGAAATCAGCAGCAATAATAAAAAGATTTAATAATTCCATACAGTTGAAAATATAAATTGAAACACGATCATGAGATTGACGGCCGAAACACAGTAAGGACTTTGGAGCAGAGGATTACATAAACAAGCTAGAATGAAAGGCGGGAAATGTAGTAGCAATACAGCCACAACAGAAAGTAAAGAAAGGACACATGGATAAAAGGCATATTGAAAGAAGAAGCAATTCTGTGCAGACGCACAATATTTGGACAATCATAGAGTAGGACGAGAATTTATTATTGATGTGGGTAGAAGGGGAGCAAAACCAAAGGAGGGACAATGCAGAGTGAGGAGGTTACAAACAGCAAGACGTCTGCGGATGGATAAACGTCTTTGAACATAACCTACAAGAATTGAACAAAAGCTTGGAAAATTAGTACTAAGAGGGGTGGGGTGGGTGAAAAGATGTGGAAGGCTAGTCAGATACTAGAAGTGAGATCGAAGAAGTGTGTGATGTATAGGTTTGGATTTGTAAAATAGTTAAATATTCCTAAAAGAAAATCATTCTTAACAGACATTCTTAGAGAGTTCCAAGCGACATTTTAGCAGAAGACGTTCATGAGAATATTTTTCTGGAGAAATATCTAGCTCAGAGCAGATGTGGAAGCAAAGCTTTACTATCTTCCCAAGGAGATTTGAATTTAATAATGCCGGAACTTGGACGATAGCATTTGAGAGAAACTTTGCAAGACGCAATGATCATTAACAGAGTTAATGGAAAACCCAACAAAATTTAGGGATCAGAGACGGCTGATTTCCGATCCAAAAATCTATATCTCGGAAAAGGGAGGTGTTTCAGGTACACAAAGAAAAATAATAGAGGAGGAACTACTGGAGTCAGAAGAAAGATTGAAGGTGTTTGATTTAATAGGTGATTGAGGGAGGCCAATAAAAGGACATCCGTTGAATCTGCCTCTAAAAGGTCTAAGCGATAGTATTTCAACACACTAATAATCAACAACATTCCTCAATATCCACAGTTGAACGGAAATTTTCATGTTTATATTTGATCAGCTTGGGATCCAAATTCATATAAGAAGCAAATTGCGCAATCTGTCTCAATTATTTCCACAGGCACCCAAAAATAGATGTTAATAACAATCCTATGTACGCCTCTACACCGGATATGGCAATACCGATATTTTCCATTGCTACATGCTCAAATTTAAGAATACTGGATTGACATTCTTTACTTAGACAAATTTCGAAGAAACTGAATTAATGAATCCTACGAAGAGACTATTACCATAATTAATAGATATATTTTCTGCCAATCTACTGACCCAATCTGTTATTTCGTTGGTGACGGAGTATTTACTTTGCTACAATAGCTCTAATAAAGGTGTTCATATTTCCATACTTTGCGTTCTTCTCACGCTCATACAAAGACTGCAGTAAAACATATGCTGATACAAATTTTTCATAAAGTATACAATGTTAGAGGAATTGGGATGCTGATTAAAAAACGTCTTTACATAGAAGAATTTCTTTTATATAATACTAAACTAAATAACTCAAAAATGAAATGAAGCTAAACTGTGTAGTGTTAATATAAAAAATCAAAAGCAGGCTTTACTGTTTGCAGAGGAATTTAAACTGAAGAATTTTTTCACATAGTATCATTGAAGTCCATGTGCACGCAGTATTTAGCGCATTAATTTGAAACCAGTAGAAAGCTTCATAAAACTATAATATTGAAAGAATGAAAACTTACATTGCCCAATAGGAAAATGAATAATGTGATAATTTTTTGTCAGAATCAGTCTGTATTAATTCAATCGGATTCACTTCATTATTTGCAACCAATGTCACCTAAAAACAACTCGTGTCACTGGGTAAACGTAGAGTTGATCTGTACTAACATATATGAAACGCTGAATACATGTTTAAATGAGTATTTGGAAAATGTGGATACTGTGCAAATTAATTGAACAGATCCGATCTATATTGGAGACAGCGAAACTAAATGTAAACATCTAGCATTAGAAACTCCGAATTCAACTGCTGAATACATGTTTAAATGAGTATTTGGAAAATGTGGATACTGTGCAAATTAATTGAACAGATCCGATCTATATTGGAGACAGCGAAACTAAATGTAAACATCTAGCATTAGAAACTCCGAATTCAACTGCTGAATACATGTTTAAATGAGTATTTGGAAAATGTGGATACTGTGCAAATTAATTGAACAGATCCGATCTATATTGGAGACAGCGAAACTAAATGTAAACATCTAGCATTAGAAACTCCGAATTCAACTGCTGAATACATGTTTAAATGAGTATTTGGAAAATGTGGATACTGTGCAAATTAATTGAACAGATCCGATCTATATTGGAGACAGCGAAACTAAATGTAAACATCTAGCATTAGAAACTCCGAATTCAACTGCTGAATACATGTTTAAATGAGTATTTGGAAAATGTGGATACTGTGCAAATTAATTGAACAGATCCGATCTATATTGGAGACAGCGAAACTAAATGTAAACATCTAGCATTAGAAACTCCGAATTCAACTGCTGAATACATGTTTAAATGAGTATTTGGAAAATGTGGATACTGTGCAAATTAATTGAACAGATCCGATCTATATTGGAGACAGCGAAACTAAATGTAAACATCTAGCATTAGAAACTCCGAATTCAACTGCTGAATACATGTTTAAATGAGTATTTGGAAAATGTGGATACTGTGCAAATTAATTGAACAGATCCGATCTATATTGGAGACAGCGAAACTAAATGTAAACATCTAGCATTAGAAACTCCGAATTCAACTGCTGAATACATGTTTAAATGAGTATTTGGAAAATGTGGATACTGTGCAAATTAATTGAACAGATCCGATCTATATTGGAGACAGCGAAACTAAATGTAAACATCTAGCATTAGAAACTCCGAATTCAACTGCTGAATACATGTTTAAATGAGTATTTGGAAAATGTGGATACTGTGCAAATTAATTGAACAGATCCGATCTATATTGGAGACAGCGAAACTAAATGTAAACATCTAGCATTAGAAACTCCGAATTCAACTGCTGAATACATGTTTAAATGAGTATTTGGAAAATGTGGATACTGTGCAAATTAATTGAACAGATCCGATCTATATTGGAGACAGCGAAACTAAATGTAAACATCTAGCATTAGAAACTCCGAATTCAACTGCTGAATACATGTTTAAATGAGTATTTGGAAAATGTGGATACTGTGCAAATTAATTGAACAGATCCGATCTATATTGGAGACAGCGAAACTAAATGTAAACATCTAGCATTAGAAACTCCGAATTCAACTGCTAAATACATGTTTAAATGAGTATTTGGAAAATGTGGATACTGTGCAAATTAATTGAACAGATCCGATCTATATCTAAGAAGAATATCTGATTTATAATTGACAAACCTTGAGATCCGATGCTGGTGGTGTTTTGACGATGCCTTTTACTAAAAACTTCACAGGGGATAATGAAATAGGCGAAGGTTTAGCAGTGTCGTATGTATAGGAATCGGACTCGAATTTGTAGCATGAATGCGTAGTTAAAGTGTATTGACCGGGTTTGCGAAGACAGTACCTAAAACAATTAATAAAAAAATCACTAAAAAGCATTTTAGAAAACAATAAATTTAGCAAAACAAAATTTAGATTGCAAAACAAAATGATGAACAAAAATACATGGATTATATGAAAAATGAATGATCAAAGAGAACGTTACTTTGTGAGACCGACGTTGAGGGGAAACGATGCATTATACGAGCCCTGGGCTACGTACACCGAAACTTTCTTATGAGTAGAAGTAACATTGAGAAGAAATCCACTCTGAACGAAATCCACCGAAGTGCTGATCTTGGAAAGAGTTGACTTAATCACGGAATCTTCCCAACACCATGAATAGCCAGAAATAGCAACTAAAAATGAAGAAAATTATCATTAGGGAATTTCTAATCAGAAAAGCAGTAATTATGCGCAGGCGAAAAATAACAAATGATTTGTTAAAATATTTTAGTATAAGGATGTGAATTAATCACAAATAAGTGCCTTCCCACTATAATTTATAAATAAAATCATATAAATTTTAAAGTTTATTTTAAATGTATAATAACTAGTGTGTTATTTTTCTTAACTTTACCAACGATGCGACCGAATATGAATTAGCATATGCAATTTTTTGTGTTTATCTATTGCATGTAACTTCTCCAGATTAAAATGGCCTTTTCATTCTATATTTATATACAGGAATTTGATGAAATATATTCCTAATGAATTTCTTTAATATTGCATTCATGAATCAGATACAAACACATAGATGCAATATGTTAGGGTTAAACTGATCATATATCATATGATTGCCTACTTTGTTGTAATACAGCCTAAATTATAAAATGTGAAATTCATCAATGCACTGGCTAGACAAATACTCAATATTCAATGTACCATTGAACACAAGAAATCCTCTTAGCAAACACAATTTTCAATGAAAAGAAGTTATGTCTGAATTTTACTTTGCCATTGTTACATATTGTTTCCAACTGGATTAATAAATGTATTAACAATAGTAAACTATTAATAACAGTATACACAATAGACAAAAACAATGTGCAGCTGATAAAACAGTTTCTTGAACAGAACAGCATAGCTGCACACAAAAAAATGTCTGCTCCAGGTGTACTTTACATATTTTTACACCTTGCTCTTCCCAGCCCATGAGAATCTAGGCACGACCTCATAAATTTGCAAAATTTTCAGAAAATGTCTAATTCTTATTTAAAACATTAATCAATGTTCCAACTGGTCTGTTGAAAGTTGAGCCCCTTAATGACACATGATAAATTATTACTCCTGAGGTCGAATCTGATTTAAATATATTTAAGATCATCGCAAAATTTGAATATCAAATAGTTTAGTTTAAATTTTTTTGTACTAAAATTGATGAAAACCCAAACTCATACTAACTTGTTCTTTTTATATTTACAAAACTTAAAGTTTTAAATACCTTAAATTGTCGTGTGTAAGCCGCACCCCTAACTTTGAATCGTTTTTTGAGTCAGGTATACAGCATGCATAGCCGATTCGCCATGAAACACTAATTATATCCTTACAAAAGTTCGTTTTTCCATTAATTTAACAAACTTAATTTAACCTAGTGATAATTACTTAGCATCTCATTGTTGAATAAATTAATTTCAGCATTTGCGCATTCCAAAAGACACCTTTTGTTCCCGAACGTAGTGATAAGTTTACAGATATAATTTTTAGACTGTGTGTATAAGCCGCACGTGAAACTTTTAACAAAATATTAGGTTCACAGAAGCGGCTTATACACGAGAATTTACGGAAATTTCATACTATTAGTTGGTTGTGTATTAAGTACATATTAGTTCCCTAATATCAGAAAACTGGAATTAGACAGCTGCAGATATTAATTTTTCTTGTCACATTTTAGACGTTTAAATTACACTTCGAACAAAGAATGAAATCAATTCAATGAATTTAGAAAACTACAAGAGTTACGGTTAATTAGGCGCATATAAATTTAGCGTGTGTTAGAGACTCTTGAAATTAAATGTGATAAAATAATTAGATATCTCTATAACGGTGCTTGGCTTGAAAGTGCTTTATTAAAAAACAATATTAAAAGCATGTTTTTTCAAAGGATATAATTAAATGTAAGTGTTTTACTAAAAACCATATAAAATGCAAATTTAGACAAGTTGGGGATTAAGTGTGTTGAAGGAAAAATATGTTCCGACGCATAACTTCTAGACAAAAGAAGCAAAGATTTCACCAGGGACGATTTTAGGATGAGGCGGTCGTTTTCACGAGACAAACTCTCATTCATATGAGTAGAAATCTTCCGTTTTATGTGGCAAACCTCATAAATCAGTTCTCACAATATATGGCAAGATTTTGCATAAATTTTAAACATGATTTATGTCACATAGGGAATATAGAAAGATACAGAACAGAAATAAGAAACTTATAGATGTGTTCATAAATTTAAACGAACCATGATATTCCCCAGGCAACATTTCTTCGAAAACAAAAGCCGCGGATGAAGGCTTCTTATCAACAATTGCATTGGTAGAATACTGTTCAGGCATCATGGATACGTACTTTGCTGTGATCTCAAGTCCTTCACATTTTTCTAAATAAATAATTAAAAAATATTTCATTTATACTAGGATCCAAGAAATGTTAAAATTAGAAAGCGGAATTGCAGTTTGGTCACACATAAATATCGTACAAATTAAAACAAAAATCCCGACTGACTGCTATAGCAGTTTTAAATTGTCCTTGTTAAAAAAAACACTTCCTGTATTGTCGAAGCGTCTGTTGTTATGAATCAGCAATTCTTTTTAAAAATTAATAAGTAGCATTTATTTAAATTCTGACCAATCACAATGGAGGCTAAAGCAAATGCGCGCTTGGGGAAAGAAATGGAACGTTAGTCTATATTTTCAGAGTGAATATTGCACAGCTGGCTTCACAGTACCATAAATTGTTAACAGACGTCGACAGAGACATGGAACAACAATAATGTTGTGAAACAAACAACGTCATCAAAGTCATCAGCATGCTCGCTTGTATATTGCTTTTAATTGCCTTCGTGGTAATTGATGCGGAAAATCAATGCAATCTCATCAAAGAATGCAAAACCACAGCCATATGTTGTTCAGAAAAAAAGAGCAACGCACTGTGCTGCAACACCTTAAATTCGACAAAAAACGAATGCACCGCGTGTCCTAAAAGTGAGAAATGTTGCAGAAATGGACTCTGCTGTCCGGAACAGTTTGAAGAATTGCATTTTGGTGGATCTTTATTTGTTCTGTTTGGTGTAATGGGGATCATTGCTGGGGTTTTGACTTGTGCGGGTGTGCTTTTTTGTTTAGATGGTGGTGGCAAAAGGCCCGGAAATCTGAAGAAGCAATCAAGTTACGAAAACATGATCAACGAAAAACAGTAAGTTATAAATGTTGGTAGCTTTTCGTTATATACATATATATATATATATACATATATATATTAAGGTGAGCTAACTATATATTCTTAGAGTTCTCCAAATTGAATTATTAAATTTCAAGTTAGCACCCATGCATTGACACGAGGAATTGCAAAATTGTATTTCATTTATACAAAATAAAAAACCGTTTTATTTGTTTTTAGAATGCTTCCAGAAAAACTTCCTTTCAAAAGCTACATGCATATCAAAATCACTACACGTAAACTGACTTAAAACACAGAAGCAAAATGACTACTGAACAAGCCATTCATTAATATCATAGGAATAAGGTATATCAAAAATAACGCAGGATAAAGTTGCATCAAATTGGCGAAGGAATTCAAACAAAATTATGCACACCAAGGACAGCAATGGCATTGGTTCAACGAAACTAAATTAACGTGTACCACTTCCCAGCATTTTAGCATTTTGAAAAAAAATGTGAAAAAATTGGGTAAAACAGATTAAAACGTCAAATTTCTTTTAATCAGCCAACAAGAACAATAATGAAATACTCTCACTTTGTTAATAGAAACATGCGCGATGTAAAAATGCTAATCAGGTTTAGAATTTTTAGTGCAGTGCATTTTGAAGATGTTTTGTCTTAGCATGATCATGTGATGACAGATGTAGCGATAATTATTCAATTTAAAACAATTTACTATTTAGCAATATTTTCGAAGGTACTGTATATTATTTCTCTAATTATAAATGACGTTTTAAAAAGCAACCTCGAGGTAAACATGCAGAGCAATATTTACTACCAATGGAAAGTTCCTATTAAAATTCCATGGTTAAAAATTCAAAGTTAATAGAGGGTTATGCCAATGTTTATACCGCAATTCTTGCATTCCGAAATAGGCCAAACACTAGTAGCTCAAGAAGACATGTATAACGAAGATGGATTAGCCTACATCTACATAATGTTAAAAAAGTCTAAATTACAAATAGATCCCGCTGGTGAAAAGCAAAATGACAATATAAGAATCTTAAAAACCTCCCAGGGCTCAGCGAATGTCTTCAAACTGAGTCGACTAAAAGCTCACGCCCTTGCAGAGGCTTTGTCAGAGTTTGAATCTGGGCGGGACGATCCATGAACAGTGCTAAGAATGTCTCCTTTTCCATTTACGTCTTAAACTCCCACCCGGCGTAATGACTTTGCGCACAAGAAATAGCTATGGCTAGCTGTTGTTCATTCTGATTCTCTGAAAACGAATATTTTCCAGAACAAATGTTGACCATAATTGAGAGCACACTTACCCATAGATATGCCCACATCGAAAGATTCCTTACCCTATTCGACTCTAATAAACTTTTGATTACTACTCAAAAAGTTTTGGAGCTTTCTTACTGAGCCTGGTAACTGTTCCTAATTTATGACAGTGAAACGACAATCGAAGGGGAGTGGTGGAGAGGGCGAAGTGTGGTGTTTGAATCAAGGAAACTCTAAGATTGCCTTTCAATTTCTAATTGTTTTCCTTCAAAATTTATTAACATTGCTTTCTTATTCCTGCATTACGAAAGTTGAAATGGCATTTCCCATTAGTTAATGTTATGTTTAGGTTTGCAATTAAACAAATTTATATCAATCAAGAAAAAATTGACTAAAAAGCTACCAAAAGTGACTATTCACTTAAAAGTGACCAAATGGATATGAGAATGTTTGTGTAAAATTTCGTTTTACTATCATAATCCAATTCCAAATTAGATAAGGGAAGGAGGGAATCTTCACTCAGAAGAAAAATTCCAGGTCGAATGGGGTTAATAGGTTGTTCGAAAATGAGGACAAGCAGTGTGTGACTTTAAAGTCATACGAAGCAGTTAACAGTTTAAATTGAAGATGGCAAAGCTTACGATCTACATTACAATAAGCGAATATTTCAGGAATTACCAAAAATGAAAATTTTATTATATGATCAGTAGTATAGTAGCCAAACAATTTTATTATAAAGTTTTAGTTGTAACAGCTGTAAACAGGCTTGGATATTAAATGCAACAGTTGGCAATATTAAATGTTGGATACTAAATGTTAGTGTATTAAATATTTGCTTTAAAAGCAAAGTGAGATTTTTAAAATAATTAAAGTCTTTGTTGAAAGAACTATATTGAATTTAGTTGTTGTGAACTAACTAACGCTGATCAATTAAAAATGTATAAGCAATTTTACAAAATAACGTTTCGTCAACCGAAACAGTAACTGATTTTTATCTTAGAATTGATACAAAAGGTTCATTTTTTCATGGGCGTACGCAGTATTTTGTTTTTTCTTGCCGCTCTCGCAACACTCGAATTGAAAAGCTATATTTTGTTCAGAATTGTCAACGAGCCGAGCCGAGGTCTAGCACGGCTTTCGATATACAACGAGCCTATTTTATAAGCAAAGCAAAATTTATAGTTCTGCTTGTTAATTTGATTATGCAGATTTTTCTTATTACATCATTCAATATACCTTTGTTATAATCTTATTTTAAAATGTGTATTAAATAATAGGAAGAGCTATGTAAAAAATTATGAGAGTGGAATATTTAAAAAAATTATCCAGCTAAAACGAGCCTCCTTGAAAGGTTCTATGTGGCGAGCCGAGGCAAAAATACTCAAAATAAAACGAGCCGAGTTTAAAAATTTCGGCCCGTTGACAAGTCTGATTTTGTTATTGATATTTTGGTGTTACATGTTTGGTATAAGAAGAGTGGCAAAGCATTTGGAATCCTTAAACCTCTTTCTTAAAAGATATCTTAGTAATTCTGAGTAATTCTGTTGTGTTATGTTCTGTCTGTTGTGTGACTCAATAGTCTTTGGCTGTTGTGTGAAAAACTCACACAACGGCAAGCCTGCATTCTACGTCTCTCCCACTGGCTACGCTGCTGTATTCGCATACAATTAAAAAAAACTTTAACTGAATCATCGAAAAAAATAATTAGTGAGAGTTAAGAAATTCGTTTGACTGCTATACATGTAGCCTTAGATAAATGCTTTTTTTATAGAAATTATCAAAAGATATATTAACGAACATGATTTGAATGCAGTCCAAAATCCAGTGCAGTATTGTGAAATAACCAATAACATCTATGCATAGTGTCAAAAATGAAATCATTTCTCAAGCAGATGAAAAAAAATGATTTAGTAAAGTGAGAGCTACTTTTTAAATACAACATTTTTAATATGTTGCCATCTTGAATCCAAACAGTATTGGCCCAATTTCAAAAACTGCTTATCACTGTATTGTGGAGATCTGGTACAATTTGCTGAATTTCTATTTTGATGGTTGTCTGTATTTATTGGCTTTTGGCAGTAAACTCTCTCCTTTAAGTAGCATTTCTATAATTTATTATAATTTTTATCACTTTCTCCAGTACATCGATGAGCAGTTTACAAAATAGGGCCAAATCTTGTTTTCATTCACAAGGGCAGTGTATGCAAAATAAAATATTTTAAGTCATTAAATATAACTAGGATTTCTCAAGATTTTCTTAATGCCGTGTTCTTTAAAATACATCTGTTATTTAAGAAGTTATTAAAGATTAATAATTCCCATCATTAAAAATCATATAATATTTACATACTGTTTGACTCCTAATGATTGTGATGCGAGTGATAAATTTGAATAAAACAGTAAAATATACGAGGATATATAGTGATGCTTAGGTCGCTTATGAATAATATTCAGTATTGGAACCGTTGCTTGATTTCTTGAAGACAGTAGGGCACGAAATTTAAAAAATTGCAAGCACAAGTCCGGCACGGCACGAAAACCTATAAATTATTTTTGCATGTAAAAGACGTTTAAACCTCTATGAATGAAATGATTTTGGCGGCAAATATTATCAATAGCTTAACGTTTGATTATTGTAATATGCAATTTAATAGATTTAGAAAATCAAAATAACAAATATATATTAATGTGTGGGCAGAAGCAAGACACTGATATTATAACTAATGTTAAGAACATTTAGAGACATAGACAACGATAGAATGGAGTTCCTGCCTCCTCAAAAAGGAAACGGAGCGAGGGTATTTCAGTCCGACGTTACTGATGAAGAACTATTCCCCGATAGAGTTATTGGTAATGCCGAAATAAGTCAGCCCATTCACAAGATGACGGCAGTGTAAATTGTTTCAAAATAATCCCTCTGTAAATTCAGTGTACAAATGTTGATTTGTGAATTTTGTAAGATAATTTGTATGAATATTTTTAGAAAAACTAGAATAACTTCTTCAAGCTATTTTGGGAATAAACCAACAATTTCCAGATACAAACTACTCCGATAAAAGTTTCAATCGACTCATTTAGTCCATATTGAAAATTAATGAAATGAATACCTAAGCATGCAACGGTGCCTTTGAGTGAAAGAAGCAGCTGAGTGAATGAGATATCTTTTACTGGAGTTGTAGCAACCTCAACTGTTTGTTCAGCTGTGACAAACTCTAAGCCAGAATTTTTCTCGGAAGGCTTTGTTAAAACCTAAACATAAATGTTATAAAATCCCAGCTGCTTTTACATTATTTAAAAACATACACTAAAATCAATTTCGGAATTAAAGTTAAATTTTATAATATAATTTATCACCATGGTTCAGAATAATATGCATTGTGCATATACACATGTTGTACGTAGTGTTGACGATTTAAATTAAATCGCATTAAACAGTTTTCAACGTCGTTTATATTTGTTCAATAAATCCGGCATGCAAATGAAAAGTTACGGGAACATACATTATGTGCGGATCTATAATGTTAGACCAAACCACCATAAAGGACTGCATTAAATACTATAAAGAGGGCTACTTCGCACTTTCATGAAACGCAGTTAAGATGAGCTAACTAGAACTTTACTATTAGCCTACTATTAGGGATAACTGGCGCCAAAATTAGGTTGAATTACTCATTCTTTCCATGTTTATCTTCTGTTAAATGTATCGGTAAAATAACCGCTTGCTCGGCCAAATTTTAATGCATAGATATGAGCCTGAATATAAATTTGATTTATTCAATAAATGGACTTGCGAGCGGCTCATTTTTGGCGCCCGAGCCCGTAATATAAAGAATAGTCCATCCGTAAAGCCTTTGGCTCACCGCGCCCGCTCGTAGTAGTCCCATGCAGCACACAACCTGCTCTTATATATCTATGTCCACCTGTAAAATCGTTCAGCTTAGATATATAGTTAATAAAATCAAACAATAAAAGCAAAGACTTATCACATGAAAAGGTGGTAATAACCGGCGGTAACTTTTACCTGTCTATCAAAAGACGGATTAGGTCAATATAAATATTTTTGCTGAACCAATTAATGGAATTCAAAATATTTCACATTTATGCTATCACATTACACGTTATAACTTATTCTGCAACAAAAATACTACCGTTTGTATAGGAGTTGAAACAAAATCAAACACGAAAAAGAAAATCTAGTTGAACTTAGTAAATGCGCCCACCTGTCCGAAATCCGCGAGCTGCTAGCAGGCGCGGGGTAGTCCGCAAAACACTAATTTAATATCACAAAATTCAACTTAGAGAGTCTAAAATTTCAGTAAACATGTATATTAGTAGTTTGAGAATAGAAAACAACATTTTCATTGCAAGCCAGCAGAAATCACAAACACAACTCTCATTGCACAACTCGTATTTTTTTACATTGAATACACTTCTCTATTGAAGTAACAATGCAGAACTCCTACAAATTATGCATGGACAGTCCATACATTTTTTTTTGCTTTGCGTGCTACCTGTATTGCGTTTCCTCTATCAGTATTGGCATTGGGAATTTTCAGGGTTTGGCGAAGAACTTTCGAAGGACCTTACTTGCATAAAATTTGACAGTTTAACAAGCTACTCTGTTATGATACATTGTAAAATAAGGCAGGTTTGGCTTCAAATGAAAAAAAATAAAATCCTTAAGCACCAATAGGTGACCGCAAGAATTGAATTTGATTGGCTTTACTAATTTATTATCATTTCACATTAGCTGCAAATTTACACGGGGTTACTTCGCTGGCGTTCAAAATAGTCACAAATTTGGCTCACCAACTAACAACTCCTGGTAATCGTACATGCCATCCAAAAATTTCTTTCGTTTTCATTATGAAAATGATTGATTTTATGCGCTTACTTTGGAAATCTGAATCATTACTCATTCTTTACAATGCAAAGCAGAAAAAATAATTTATAGTTGTGGAAGCCTTCATCAATGAACGAAAATTTGATATAAATTACAAGCAAATTTTTTTTTAATTTCACAAGATGGCGTTGTATACGCATCACAAATATTTTCAAATTGGTTAGTAGTTTGATCTCTATGGGTATGAACACGAAGTATACCTTTATCGAATGTTTTCCAGGAACTAGAAATGAACAGAAGACGCCGGCTTCATCGGAGTACACGATAGATGTATCAATAAGTACTTCTCTTACAAGAGACCATCGGGAAACAAAATCAGGAGAAATGAAGATATTACCGCAAACATTAACTCTGAAATAATAATTAAATCTTCATTCATAGTATAATTACAGAATAATGAAAGAAATTAATGACATGAAAAAATAGTTTTCAATTTGCTATGCTGGGTTCGAACAGTTTCTTATATTTTAAAAGAAAATCTTCAGGAATTGTATCGAGAAACCTCTGACGTGCTAAACAAATATATTTATACGTTTTAATAAGCCTCTTCAGAGATATACGGTTTCTAATAAAACATCACAGAAACAAAATATGAAAACAAGTACGTGAAACTGTAAAATGGATGCCTAACAAATTGAAGGGATGAAATCGACTATAATTGTGTAGAACTCTACATTTAATATTTAGAATAGCTTACTTGGAAATAACAATTGGAGGTAGTTCTGGCTTATTAGGTGAACATTTGGCAGTGATTTCTTGAAACTGTAAATCTTGAAATTTTGCAGTGATTCTATAAGTACCCACACTGATGTTATCCAGACTAAAGATGAAAACATAAATATTATTCTAAGCAAAATATTAATGTCAAAACATATTACACTGTTACTATTAGGAGAAACTACTAAAAATTTAACATGTTAATTTATCAGAGAACACCAACAAATAAATAGTTACTAAAGACGATTCAAAAAGGAGCGCGCTAAAAAGTAAAACCTTACCAGCATGTTTATAAAAGATGAAATGTTAACTACACATAGAATATTATTATAATTACGAAGGTTTCATTAAAAAACCATAAAAATAGTGTTACTGTTTGCTCTTCTTCGAATTTAAAAAGTCCCTACTTTCCAGGACACATTAAACTAAAAAAAACGCATCATTGACATTTGCAAAAAATGTCTTGGGATCATAGTAATTTAAACGGAACCCATAAGTAGTGATGCTGCCGCACTCGACGCCGCTAGTGACTTCATCATATATAAACACGTTACTTCAAATGTTTGCAAGCCTAAATCAAAAAGACAGCGACAAAATTATTAGCGTTTTAATTGCAAAAGCAGACCCTGTCAAAACATACTAAAATACATTCATTAACACAGAAACAACAGATCTAATCGATGTGCTCAATTTCAACACAAATACCTTTCACTCATAGCTACAGAAAATCATACCAGAAGTTAGAAAAAATGCACATCCTAACGTACCCGCCACTTTGAAATCTGTGCCGATCACAATCTATCCAAAAAACTTTGTATTTAAGAATGCAATCAAATCATAAAAGGCTTCTGTCAAAAAGATCTTTGATCATTTCTCTTAAACGTTCAATCAAACCCACTGTTCTTGGTCGTGATGTCATTAATCTCTCTCACTAGGATATCTCAGTCTTCATTTGTAACCAAAAGAATTTCTTCAGTAATATCTCTCTTGCTTACTTTCAAATAACTCCTTGTCCTTGCGTCAACCTACAATGTCTTTAGCACAAGCAGCGTCAACAGGAGCTAAGGAACAATATTATAATTGCAGGGGTGGTGGTGTCTTTAGTCCTAGCCACCCCTGTTCCTTAGCTTCTTAGCATTAAACACACGCAGTTCTTTCCACCCTTCAGTTTACCCGCCATACTCTCTAGAAGCTTGAATTCTAAAATAAATCATTTTCTCAAACTTGCAAACAAAAGTGATACAAATTCCAGTTTCTCTATTACGGGAGCTTTGCTAAATAATGATATCGATCCTAATTTGTTCAATCCACAGCCTTCAAAAGTATCTTTGGTAAAAATTGAAACAGTAGTAGTGGTGGTGTTATGATATTAGAACGCAAAAATTGAATCCTAACACCCTGTTTATTAATTTTAATCGTTCCAAATTAAGTCGCCTTCAAACTCTTACCAAAACATACCAATCAATCTCCTTATAATCAGATAAGCCTAGTTGTAGCTATTCATTGAATATATCAGGTTAATGTAAACTATTTGAACTCTCATGAAACACGTTCCTGAAAAAATTATGCGCTGCTTTTTCTAAGCTTGCCTTAACTCTAAATTTATATAAACCGTAAAACCTTTAAACTTTAAATAACAACGCCTTATATATTTACAAATTTCAGATTAATCTGGAAAATTCCTTAAAATATTCCACGTGATAATATTTTAACTCTAAATCCAGGTTTAACATATTTCATTACATTGTCGCACAGATCAATCAGGTATTAAACAAAGTAGCAGCGCTAAAATGAAATTTAATATTATTTAAAATTAAATTCTTGATAGCATACATTTATGTGCAGCAGTATTTGTTACACTAGCAAACAACGACTAATATTTGGAACAAATTATATATAGTGAGGCTAGAATTAAATAACCATATAAAAATTTAGGGAAAATGAAAAAGTGAAATGTTACCAGGAGGCACAAGCGTGCTTAGCACATTTAAGGAATTCTTACAATGAATTGAACACAGGCACAAACACGTACAAATTACTATTATTTTCTGTAATATTTACCATTATGTAAAATAATTCCTTGCGACTCTCAAATTTAAATATAAAAAATATAATCAAAGAAACGTTGTTTACAAACGTACGTAAAATGTCCATTTTTATCGGTAGTAGCTACTTGCTTGTCATCTAAAAACACAGCTGCGTTTGCAATGCCTCTTCCTGTACTGCCAACAACATCCACAATTTTACCAGTGACAGAAAACCCAGAAAATACAAACGGTTTCTAAAAAATAAAGACTTGAGGGGGATATTTCCAATTAAACTTACATTGAACCCAATTGAGTATCATTCATGATGAATAACTTGGATCACTTGGTTCAAGTAAAAGAAATTAGATAGTAATTAAGCGTTCGTTAAATTGGATGTTCGACATTAAACGGTGAATGTGTCAAGTTGTCTACTATATAAAATCACCGTTTGTCGGTTTGCTTATTTGTTCCTTTATATCGCAATAACCTCTGCAGTGACATCATTGATAATATAGGAAGCCACTTAAAAATCAAATACTAAAGCCATGAATCATCAATGTTTCCACAATTTGGGCAATCACCAAAATTTGGGTCGTTTAATCAGAAAACAAATATAACATTGCACCGTTGCAAACTTACAATTTTCAATAAGCAATACTACAAACTACAAAAGGTAACTACTGCGAAACTCACTTCTATCTTGATGTGACTGTGCTTAATTGTGAATTTGTAATTGGCTGGGGATATGTCGAATCGTGTATGTTCACTTCGATAAAATGGAATCTAATAGAAAATATTAATACAAAACTATAGGGTCTGCAATTATACAATATTATACTCCCCAACGGGCAGACTCTTTACGTGAAAGTCGCCATCTTTATCTGAAAGCACATGACAAATGTAGTTACCAAATTGTTTATTTTTCTTTAGATTGAATGAAGGGACAGCCTTAGAATCACACTGATCAATAGATACCTAAATATACAAGTAAATAGTAAAATTTGAGACTGAAGAAAAGCTTTTTACAACAAAAAATTATAATGACTATACATTTACTAGCAAAATTTCCTCAATCACAAAACTAAGCCCTCTGTACAGGAAACAGATTCTATGGAAAAACCTTGGCAGTGTGCTTTTAGAAAATTTTTATTGGTTGTAAGGATTTTGAACAACTTAAAGCAGTTATGAATAGAACTATGAACAACTCATTTCAATCTGCCCTTATAATTCATTACAACCAAATGGAAAATTTCAATACATATTATTAATTAAAGAGCTTCAAGTGATAAGTTTCAAGATACCTAGATATTATATCAGTTTTAGAAAATTTCATATTTTCAATTAATCTTATACTAATGTAGGCAAATATCTTATAAGGAAATATCATTATGATCAGGAAACCTCCTAACCAAAATTTACCTTGGAATGAGTGTATGAAAAGATCAGCCAAAACACACCAGATACAGGCTCTGAATCAGCTAAAACCTTCCCTGTAACGTCGTATCCTTTGATAGACATTGCACTTGGAATGAGAAAGTTGTCACTGGTAATTGAAAAATCTATGCTACTCTAAAAGTAAACTTTGTTAGTTTCGCTCAAATTTTTCTATCTTAATAAATGGAATAGACAGTTCTCCGAAACATCCATATACCTTTAAAAAGATTAAGGGGAATTCTAAAAACGACGGAAATTTAATAATTGCAAAATCGTAATAAACTAAAGCAGGAACCAATCATTGTAAAGTTACCTACACGCACTAAACTAATTGCATCTTCAATCAGAATTCACCAAGAACATACTAAATTATTGTTATTACACAGATTAATTAGATTTCAGTTATGCCTCCTACTACAGTTGCGCTGTCCGACCTCAAAAAATTTGAGCGATGCCCAGGTTACCTCTGCTGTTGGTTGTCTGAAAAAAGACGCCATCATTTCGCTGCTGCACCAAGCTGTCACTTCTCTCTTCCTCGCTCCCGTCCTCTCTAATGATGGTCCTCGTGTAATATCACCCTTGTCTGAATCCCTCACAAAGCTTTCCCCCGACGTTTCCTCACTACAATCTCAAATGTTCCTACAGTGTGGCTGCCTCACGTACCATTACCAACCGTCCNGACTGGGTAGTCAAAGGACCCCCAGAAGCAACGTGTCGCCCCGTGCTTGTGAAAGCACTCCCGAATTGTCGCCGACTTAAGCAATAAGTTTCATTTAAAGTAATAAATAAATAAGAAATACAACGGTAAAGACAACAGTTAAGAGTAGACAAAGTCTATTGAACATTCACTACAGTTGTCTCAGTTTATATACAAAAATTATTATTATTACCTGCCTTTGTTTACAACTTTTTGATAGCAACGTAGTTTAACATGATCAATCTTAAATTCCCTCGCAAAATTAAATTTGAGCAAAATAAAAGCACCAAAGAGGGGACATCAATTAAATGATAACAAACTAAAATCGAAATTAATCGATACGTCATGGTGACGTAATAATACAAAGATATAATCGAAAGAATAAAATCAACAGAATCCCCGAGCGACTCTACATTAGCACTAAGTCTAGACTACAACTGCTTTCTTTATCCAAAGACTGAATTTTGACGGCCTTTTTGATGTATTTGATATTTGTGTCACTTTCATGCTAAATTTTAGTTCACTTTGTACAAATGATTGTCTATGTTGATCTCAAAGTTCTGCATGTTGGTTTGAAGATTTGTTGTGGTGGTAAAAAGTACCAACCTATACCAAAAACCTCAAAATGTATATGTTTTTGCCAATTAAATTGTTAAAATATCATTTCTATGTAATGGCAATTAGCCGCAGATTTTTTACAGTGTGCTTGATAAAAAAGTCATGCAGAATATTGGTACCCAAGATTTATTAAATGAGCAGAAATAGAAAAAATCTATTTCTATATTCATTCAGTTTAAAATAGTCATCTAAAAAAGCTTTATAATAGTTGCTGGGTTCTCAAAGTGCTGTCCTTGTACACCTTTTTTATTCAGTGTCTATTTTGTGATATTTGGTATTCGTTTTGAGAAATCTGGTATCCATTTAAACTACGAACGAAGTTTATCATTTTGGTGTTAACTAAGTCATTTTAATATTTTGACGATATGTTATTATAGTATTTTAAACTATCCAGACTTGTAGTATTTTTATATTATAATTATACATTTCGATAATCATTGTCAGTTGCTATCCTTATTGGTTAGCTTTGGACATCCATGCAAAATTGCATTTGTTGTGTTTAATAAAATTTTTAGTTTGCTAAATGTTAATATCATTAGTAACGATAAATGATATAATTTAGGTTTAATAGTTTTGCCAATATGATATCTTGTTATACAGATTCAATTTACTTACAGAGATAATTTCATTATGTAGATGTTTGCAGCATTTTTTATAAATTCAATAGCTTATCAAATATTTTTTGCGTCTTAACTTCGTGTTTTTTTGCATCCACTTGTACGTTAGTCCTTGCACATGAATTTGTAATATACCGGTAGACGGTGCTTGAAATGGGTTGGTCTAAGGTTACTGTTCGATTAGTATCATATCCAAGATCTTTCTTATTTTATTTGAGAAAGTGCACTCCTGTATTTCAAAAAATCAACACGGTTTCATGCTTAGACGTTCGGTTATCCAGCTGATATGCTTTGTTAACTTTTATTTGAGTCTGTTTGCATTTAATTTGATTTTCAAAAAACCTTAGAACGCGTTGTCCATGCCCTTTGCTGCACCAAGCTGTCACTTCTCTCTTCCTCGCTCCCGTCCTCTAATGATGGTCCTCGTGTAATATCACCCTTGTCTGAATCCCGCACAAAGCTTTCCCCCGACGTTTCCTCACTACAATCTCAAATGTTCTCCTACAGTGCTGCTGCCTCACGTACCATTACCAACCGTCCTGATCATCCTGCCTCACGTTCTGCTCCTACTGCCGCTCCCTCGCTTGCATTGCCATGTGCCCCTGAACAGTCTGGTCCACTGCCTACTCACCGCAATAATCGCCCACATCATATCCTTGGCACAAGTTCGTCCTGCCAACTGCCTGCTGTTCCGATTAGTTGTCTTCCTCGTCCTCCTCGTAAAGCTCATATCTACATTGGCCGTTTTGCTAATTCTGTTTCTGCTTCTGATGTTGCTGATCACCTCCGTGGCTCCTCACTCCAATTTGATGACGTTCTTCCATTCCACCACGTAAGGATTCTCCATTCACATCCTTCCACATTGTCTGTAATCACGAGTCTCATCTTGCTCTCATGGATCCTGTAGTGTGGTCAGATAGCCTCTTGATCCGATACTACCGTCTCTCTGAGGCTGAGCGCAAATCTTTTAGTCTTTGTCCACGCCGGCGTGATACTTCTGGACGTGATTGACTACCTGCACCTCTTAGATTGGATCTTACTCCTCATCCCAACTCTGGTTTCTCTTTTCTGCTCGCCAATGCCCGCAGTCTTGTCTCATTAAACCGTCGTCTCAGTTTTTACAACTTCTTCCTGCAGTCTCCTGTTGACTTCATTTTCATCACTGAAACCTGGTTTGATCCTTCTCTTAATGACAGTGTTGTTTTTCCTAAGTCCACACTTAAAGTTCCTGCCGTACGGATGGCTCTAGTGGTGGTCATGGTGGTGCCCTCATTGCCACACGTAGCCTTAATCGTGACATCCACAACTCTCATTTGAGTCTTTTTCCTTTGATTTCTGTTGCGGTTGTGCGTGTTGTTCTCAGTGATCACATTGTTTCTCTTCTCTGTGTTTACAACCCTCCTTCCAACAGTCCTTTTCGTATTCCCCTTGCTGATTTTTCATCCATGCTTGAGTACCTTCATGATCAGTCTATCACTCTCTCTCGTCAACTTGTATTTCCCACTCCTCATCTGTGGTGACTTCAAACTTCCTAATGTTTGTTGGAATGCACTTGACTCTAATGACGCCTATGAATCCGCTGTCCTGGATCTTTTCGCTTGAGCAACTTGTATTTTCTCCTACTTCCTGCTCCTCTCTCCTTGACTTGGTTTTCTGCTCTCACCCTGATCGTATTTTTGACACCTCTGTAGTCCCTGTTCCGGTTAATCTGTCTGATCATTCATTTGTTCGCTTCAACCTGTCTGTCAATTCGATTACCCCATCTGCTTGTCCTGCTGCTCCTCAATATGCTGGATCTAACAATGACTTTGTATCTCTTAATGCTGCTCTCTCCTCCTCATTCCCTATTTTTAATGATTCTTTCTCTGCTGATGACTGGTACACCTTCCTCCACCAAGTTATTTCATCCTTTGTTCCCCCATCGTCAGAAAAAGAGTATGTCTCTCCCTTTCTACTTCACATCCCTTACTGCACACTATTTGAATAAACTTGAATCTTTCAAACGCCGTTACAGTCCTTCTGATTCTTCAAAGCTCTCTTCTCTCAGAGAAGACGTCATCAACTTCATGGAACTCGACAAAATCTCTCTACTGTCCAGCTTCTCATCTGGATCCCTTCAAGACTCTTACTCTTTTTTGCACTCCTTGTATTCCAAACCTGATCTCTCCAACTTGAATTGGAACCATCTTTCTACATACTCGGATCTTGTGAATGCTGATCATTTTAATGCTTATTTCGCCTCGAATTTCTCGGATCCTGCCTCTCTAGCTGTCCAGGTCCTCCTGTCACCTCTCCACTGATTCACCTATGTGACATCGTCTTCAACGCCCATGATATTTCCCTCATGCTTAAGTCCTGCAAGTTGTCTGGTCCTTGCTATCCTGACGACATTCCATCCTTTGTCATTAACAAACTTCCTCAACTCTTTCCATCCATTTAAATAATCTCTTCTCTTATATTTGCTCCTCTAAGCGTTTTCCGCCTTGCTGGAAAACATATTGGATCTCTCCACTGCTAAAATCCAATCAGCTTCCCTCCTCTCAAGTCACTTCTTATCGTCCTATAGCTATTCTTTCTCGGCTGTCAATCATCTGTCCTCAACTCATCCTGTCTACTGTACGTTGATGACACTGCGATTTTCAACTTTAGTAGATCTTTTGACTCCAATATAACCTCTGATCTTGAAGTTTTGGCCACTTGGTCTTCCGTTAATCATCTTGATTTTAGTCCAACCAAGACATGTGGTAGTTCCTTTTCTGTATCTCCCCCTTCTGATCTTCCTCTTCCTGTGAACTTTTCTCCTCATTATACTCATCTTGGAATTTAACTTACTGCTAACTTGAATTGGTCTGGTCATGTGTCCTTTCGCCTCCGCAATGTTCCCTTTAATTCCAAGGCTGCTGTGAAACTCTCTTTGTTCAAGTCCATTCTTCGCGCCATTCTTCTCTATGCTTCTCCCTGTTGGTGGCCTTCTCATTCCTTGTTCCACTCTATGGAACGTTTCTAGAAGCGTGCCTTCAAATGGATCTCTCCCTTGCCATACAAATATGCTCTTCTCAAATTCTCCACTCTCCCGCTGTCACTCTACTTCCATGCCTGTGATCTTCTTCTGTTCAATCGCTTGCTCACTCATAAATTGGATCTTGATCCTTTTGATTTCATTACGTTCTCTAATTCCCGCTCTACTTGCTCTGATGATGTTGTCACCTTCTCCATTCGTCATCCTAAGAAACATCGCACCCTTCACTCATTTTTCAATCATGATGTACTGCTGCTAATTACATCTTCACTCTCAAGCCTCCAACATCCATTGATTTTTCCCCACCGCCGAGCTCCAAGAAATCTTTGATGTCTTTCCTGTTTGCTGAGCCCTTATCCAAATTCTCCTACTCTTCCATCTGCTCCTATTTCATCTCCTGTGACGGTCCTCGCTGTCGTAAAACTTGACTTGTTTTTAATCTTTTTGGTGTGATGTATGCCTTCAGCGGCTAAATAAAGTCAATCATTAATATTATTATTATTATTAAATTACTAGGACGGGAAATCAGAACAATCAGTGGTCAAATAATGAGTGGGCTGATAACATTTCCTCAATTGAAATAAATATGAATTCATAAATTTATATATTTTCGTTTAAAAATGTAAAATAAAATTATTTGCATATTTTCAACCAAATATTGTGGTTTTCGGATTAATAATTCCTAAGTAAACAATGATTCATCATGCGAGGCACGTAGTTAACCACACTTCGTGAGCATTATTTATCATTACCAGTCGCTTTAATGAATAGAAAATGCTCTGTAGGATATTGCAAATCAAACTACGATTCACAAAATGAAACAAAAATTGTGTATGGATTTCCTTCTAACATCCCCAAAAGAAGACAATGGATAAATGCTTTGCCCAACATTTTGCCTAAATCACCTACAAGAAATATGGGAGTTTGTGAACTGCATTGGCCAAGTAACTCAAAATTTACAAAGATAAAAGGACATTTAGTGCCAGCAGAACCGCCATCTCTTTTTAATGTGCCCGACACTTTTAAACGACAAACTAATGTTACAGTATACCTAAATGTAGAGGAGAAACACATTGGCTTGGAACATAGAGCATCTTTATCTGACGAAATGCAGCAATTTAATGAAATTGACATTATCCCTTCTTATCAGGACTTTTGTAAAGATGTTTATTCGTTTTTTGGCACTAGATTCTTTATAAAAAATTGACAAAAATATGGAATCTGTTGAATTCATACATAGTGAAACTTCAACCTTACCATTTCAAGGTAATTTTCATTCTATTACTAATATTAGCAATCTAAATTGTTTTGTTTATTTCTAAGCAATTAATTTTATTGATTATTTTATACTTTTCAATTACTAAAATGATATTTTCATTTAGTAGCATTTTCTGTTGCAGTTTCCAAAACATTTACAGTTTCTGCCTATCGGGGTATTTCTAAGGTATCGGTGCGAGAGCTTTTAGATTTTTCTTGTATTTTGAAACGGTGGAGTCAACTGGAGGCGATTTTCAATAAATTGGCCAACCTTAAATCTTGCATTCCAATGGAGTTAAATTCCATTTGTTTCAAATCATTAGAAAATTATGATCTCAGTAATCAGCAAGCTATTCTTGCAGAACAGTTGTATTTAACAACATTGGAACCGTCTCAGCACAGAGGGCGGTACTCTTCTCGACTTTTAATGTTTGCAATATCCATTTATATTCATATTCTAAGGGGTACATAATTATTCTTAGCTTTGAAAATTGTTTAATATTTTCTGATAAGTAAATCTTTTTGAAACAAAAAATTCAATTTTTTCATAAAAAATTTGATTCTATTTTAATATTGTCAGCTAAGAATATTTCATGGTTAATTCAGAAATGCTTTCCTTACCGCATCCTAAGACGATATCGTTCTAAATTTTGCAGAGCTTCTGATGTCAGTAGCTTGGAAGAATGTTGCAATACTTGCAAATTAGTTTTTGAAGCAGTACCCAGCAGTGAAAGAGTTTGTTTAATACAAGTGGATGAAATTTATATAAAGAGTTCTCTGCGATATTCTGGTGGAAACTTAATTGGTAATGTTGAATATTACATTTTTTTATTTCAGTGTTTAATAAAAAAACGGTTGCAGCATTGCGTGAGGATGGTTTTAATAACACTGCCAAGTTTGTGGATGCTTTTGCAAAACTATTTACTATTTTAAATGTTAAGTCGCCTCGAACTCACCAAAGGTTTCTGAACTCCAATGCTGAACCAATCAGTACTCCATTGGATGCCCGATTAAATTATACAGTTTGTTCAAGCGAACGCGTCAGTAATAAATCAGTTATATTGAAAAATTTTAAAAAGTTAGGCTAAGTTTATTTTTCTCATTGGGTAACGTGATCTTGCGGATTATTGATTTTTCACTTTAACTTCCAAATGAATGCTTACTCTTTGGAAGAGAGACGTCAAATTGTAGACCGAATTTATCGAATCCATGGACGCAACATCTGCTGAGAACATATTATTCACAGATGAATGTAATTTTCATCTCGATGGATACCTTAATAAGCAAAACATGCGATATTGGGGAACTGGTGAGCCATCTGCTGACATAATTCGCACACTGCAACCACCAAAAACAATTGCATGGTGTGGAATAAGTTCCAGGACCGTTATCGGCCACTCTTTTTCACTGATACTGTGAATTCAAGCAGTTATGTTGCTATGTTAGATGAAAATGTATTGCCATTTTTAAAGAGAAAAAGAATTTTTAGCAAAGTAACATTCATGCAAGACGGAGCTTCTCCTCACAGCTCAAACTTGGCCGAAATTCTTTAACGACAAATTTTAAGAATCGAGTCATTGGGCGTCATTTTTCAAATTTGTGGCCTTCCCACTCACCAGACCTTAACCCATGTGATTGGTTTTTGTGGGGTTATATAAAAGACTCTGTC
>CABFPE010000013.1:3019601-3031442 GCA_900660155.1 Hofstenia miamia
CTATTGAAGATGATCCAGAAACCTCTACTCGTCGCCTTTCTGATGAACTGAATACATCGCAAACAACAGTGGTTCGTATTTTGAAGAAAAGAGAAATGCACCCCTATAAACCAATCTATTCCCAGTTTTTGTGCGATGCGGATGACGACCGACGTAAGCAATTCTGTGAAAAAATGAATGACAGATTTCTTGCTGACCCATCCTTTCTCCGTAAGATAACATTTTCGGACGAGTGCGTATTACATCTGAGTGGGACCGTTAACAAACATAATGTCCATTACTGGGCTGCAGACAACCCCAAAATCAGAGTGTGCAATCCTGGAAAAACATCATCCCTGACTGTATGGGCTTGCATTGGTTTCTCCGGCCTAATGAATGGGGAAAGCTACCTTGGCATACTCAAGGAAAAGGTGGTGCCCTACTTCAAAGGTAAACGACAAATGCTCTTCCAACAAGACGGAGCTCCTCCCCATTACTCCTTGAATGCTAGACAAATCTTGAACGATGAATTACCCAATGGATTGGTCGAAGAGGCCCCATTGAATGGCCGGCTAGGTCCCCCGACCTAACAGTTTGTGACTATTGGCTGTGGTCTTACCTTCGACAAAAAGTGTACACCCCGGGAGAGCTGAAAGATCGTGTAAAAACTGAACTAGCCGCAATTCCTTTGGATATGTTTCGGCGAGCATTTCGCGATTTCCCTAAACGATGTGCCAAATGTGTGGACAATGGCGGCGGCTTATTTGAGATGTAATATTGACTAATTGCGTGTCCATTATAAATGTTCATGTTTTATCCACAAATAAAATGTCTACATTGTAAATATTTGATTACTATTTCATGGCATTTACACATTTTGCAGTACTTCAACTTGGCTTTAATCATTGAAAATTCTGAAAGGCATATTAATGATAATTTTACTTCGGAACCCTTGTAATGAAAAGCTAAAGAAAAATCAGATTGGCTTTCGAAAGCGTTTTATCGAATTTGCATATTATTTGATTTTTAAAGATGTTTTAAAAAACTGTGATTGTGTCAGAATTTATGAATTCAACTTAAGTAACGCGTTTGACAAAGCACCGACTGCTAAATTAAGTGCATTAGAAATTCTACCTCACATAAATAATATTATTTGCAATTTTTAAAAAAACATTGTTGTTTTGACAATCAATTTATCTGTTTTCGTAATTTTTACTCCATTTGTACATTTCCTGATGATGAAACGTGTGTTGTTGGAGACAATGTTGGACACGATGACTTCTTTAATGTAATCAAGACTTTTTCAGAATAATCTAATATCAATAATTCAAAATATGGTCTTGTTAAGAACCGAAATTTCTGCGCCTGGGCAAGTCGCCCAAATGATGTAAAACTGTTATGGCAATCCCCAATATACTGCACTTTGGGAACCATATTGAAAAAATAGTTCGAAAATGTGCTCGAGCGCTACACCTTATTTGAAAGATCAAAAAATATTTGAAACCAACAGATTCAATTTTCTTTACTAAACTAACCCACTACTTAGCAGAATGCAGTGGCATTAAAAAATCTTTAAGTTGATTGCTTTCAAAAATTGTTGTCAAACAAATTAATATTTTATTTTCATCCAATTTAGGATCTGATCTTAGAATATGAGAACGTCTATTTATACAAATATCAAGAGTTATCATATTCTTGAAGATTTATCAGAAAAAATATCGGAATATTCTATCAAGAATTTAGGGTTAAAGAATCCAACATTTATAAAAGAAAATTCAAAAAATGTGAACTTTTATTTCCTAATAGAAACCTAAAAATATTTTAAATTTAATAAAAAAGGAACAAAATTATAAGCATTTCACAAGAAAAATTAAAAAATTTTATTATCCAAACAATCACTATTAGAAATACAAAACAAATTAAGCGCATGTACATATTTCACTTAACATTTGAAATTTACGCCCTTTAAGTAANCCAAACAATCACTATTAGAAATACAAAACAAATTAAGCGCATGGACATATTTCACTTAACATTTGAAATTTACGCCCTTTAAGTAAGTGTGCATATTTTTAATTTTGTAAATATACATGTACATTAGTTTGTAGTATTTGTTTGTTTGCTTATTTTACTAAGCAATACATTTGCTAGACTCTTATTTCTTGAGCACTGACTAAGTCTATCAGATGCTTATTTCTGATTCAAATAAATAAATATTTTATGCTATATTATTCCAAATGTCTCGTAAAATAGAAGAATTTGAGCACCGATTTTTAAATAAAACCTATTTTGAGACTGTTCCACTCTTCTTGCCAAAATAAGAGTGATGACCTACAATGAATTTTAATATCAAACTGATTTACTTCGAGCAAAAATAAAAGAATTTGTACACTGCCCTATTCATATATAATTGAATTTACACTAATGCACTGCCCCTATTCCTATAAAATAGAATTTACACTGATACTCTGCCCTATTTTTGAATGATTCCGCAAAACTACTATAAAATAATTAGCTCAACATCAATAATCAAGATTAACACTACTTAACAGAATATCAATTTTCTACTATTATTTTGAAATGTGCAATCTCCTATCTCAATTAATCTAATGGCAAGACAATAATGTCCTTGTTCACATTAATAGTGAGAAGATATGTATAAAAACAACTAAACCAAATCCTTTTAGTGAACAATGCAAATATAATTGCTTAATAACAAACATAAAAGGAGTGTTTAAAAAATTCGTGCGCACATGAAACAAAATGCGTTTATAGTTGCGGACAATGTAAGCCATCGCAGAATCAGGTCGCCAAGGCCAACACGGTAATCAAAACACACAAATTAGTGACTAATTTACCGTGCTCGAGTTCTTATCAATTGTTTTACTAAGATTAAAAATGAAACAAAAAATTATATTACTTAGACTCTTTCACACGTTTGCGACGAATCAATAGATATATTCGAGTTTTAAATTTACAATAAAGCAAACGCTATTAAATCGCTTATCATTATCCTTTAAGCATTAAGATCAATGGTCTCAATACAAAAGACTGCAGCGTCAACCATATAAAAACTGCCTTAAATATTTTGTCCCAAACAATATACTACCCTATTATTCCTATTCGATTTAAAAAATAGCAAAAACATTGAAAATTCAATGAAAGAAATTATATATATTCTTGTACAATCAAAATAAAACATATATATTGGAAGAACGTATTTTCAATGCATGCTTTATAACTATAGAAGTGGTTCCCAATGGACATGCGAGCAACTAATAACAAAATGAATTCTACAAGGATACTAAAAATTACCAAAAACGATACAAATGAATAGTTGAATTTAATGTCGCAGATTTGTAAAGTATAACATTGTATTTGTACATTTAATTTTAGATTGCAACAAACTATTGAGCCCTTTTACTATAATGCCTTATAATTATAAGAGAGTGTCACTTTGTTTCTTATTCAATGCTAAAATTACAAAATAAAATTCATTATTTCTCTTCAAATCATCGAAATCAGAAAGATTCTTTAATAATACATGCTTGCTTTCTGCAACAATTGAGGAATAAGAATTTTATTGTACTACTTTGCCCACCCGATGCTACTGATACATTTGTCCTAACTGTTTTCATAATTCTTCTTCAGAAAAACTTATATTTACATGAGTGTCAATAAATTATTTGCCACTTTTGTTTAAGATCTAATCCGTAACCAAAAGTTGGTGCAAAAATTTTATATGATTCGACATCAAAAGTCCAAGAAATGTTCAATATTACGAGAATTAGCTTTTTGGAAATTTTGGAATGCAAGGAATATACTATATTGCATTTACTACTTTAATAAGTAAATAGATATATTAAATTACATTAAAGTAGAGCATTTTAGTTTTCATTCTTCTACTTACATTATGTCATACACTTACTTCTATTCTAGAAAAGTTAAGAGCATGATCGGACTTAACATAACCTCCACATCCGACAATATTGTCGTTTAAACCAATGGAAAATAGATTTAAAAAATACAAAAACGTGAAAATCATCTTAATATGATACTGCGGCTAATTTTCAATACGCAATTTCAAGAAATTTACGAAGTGTGATAAATTATATATGTGACATAAAATGTGTGGCTTTCGACACCAAGATAGCTTCGACACATCCTAGTGAGAAACTCCATGTTTTCAATGAGAAATCTTAAAGATTCAAGCAAAGATTGCTCTTAGCAGGACTGTTTTCTTCTTCATAATAGAGTTTTGAAAGAGTTTTGCATTTATATTCAACAACAAAACAATAGGTCTTGAATTATGTTATTTGCAATTATAGGCAGAGTTTTTGCAATAAAATTCTTTATAGTGAATTTTCATAAAAATAGAACGAGATTGCAGATATTTTTTTCTATCACATCTTTTATAAGTGGTCAACTCAGCTGAGTTCAAGTATTTATCATTCAAATTTAATGTTTGATTGAGCTTTATCAAATTTTACAATATTTCTCTAAGTTTTTAAGCAATATTTTTACCTTGCAATCAATCAAAATTTTTAAGCTTATGCATAAAGACTTTTAAACCAAAATTGCACAAGATGAGAGTTGCACTGAGTTTTTTTAACTTAACACATAGGTTTCACCCACTGCACCCAAGAGTTAAAGCTTCTTTATCCTAGTTATGGTTCTAAGCTTATATGACTCTTTCACCAGGTTATCTTCTATCTTCAACAATGAAAAGTGATAAATGGAGCCTTAACTAAATCAGATTCAGCAATTCACTAATAGATGTCAGTGAATGTGATCAATAGGAAAATCAGTTTTGTTTACTTAAATAAAAACTATTTGAATATTTATAGTTCTGATGCTCAAGCTGTTTGAAGAAGGAAGTCAACATCACTGATGATCAAAGGAGAGGGTTGCAGTTAAATGTTAGATGGATTATTGGTGTTTGATTAAGTAGCAATGTAATCTGATGATTAAACTACTCAGTTTCCTCAACAACAATTAAATTATCCAATAACAGTGCATTTAAATGAAAAATTAGTCTTAACCCAAAATAAATTAAAAGCTATTAAAGGCCCTACATTGAATAAGAAATTTTTTCATCCCAACTTGCCACCTTTAGAAGTTTGTGAAAATTTAAAAATAAGAATGCTGCTGAGACACTTCTTGGGTAAAACTGATGGAATTTCTCCTAAATTCAAAGAGTGGTTCTTTTCATATGAGCAAGATTCTACAGGTTGAATGTCTATATGGACTTATCTGAACTTTGTTTGAGTATTCATCACACAATCTTTTCAAGCATATCACTTATGGTATGTTACTACCAATCTTTGCTAGTTTGAACAGAAATGTGGTTCAGAAGGTAAGCTTCCCATGTTTGTCAAAAAAGCAATTGAAGCAAAGCTCCAAATCAACAATTATATCAAGATTTCAAACCAAATTATATTAGTTAGCAGCTTTTTATATTTCACAGCTAAGAACACCAAATTGTTGTTAAAAAATCCATCAAAGCAGTCAAACCTAAAATTGAATCTGAACCACAATCTGTTGAACAAAAGTCCAAAAGCCATTAACCTTAATAAAGTATATTGTAGGAAATGTGGACAAAAAGGACACAACAGTCCTAATTGCACAAAAACAATTCACCTTTTTGCTGATGAAGGTTTCTATTACACAGTTGACTGCTACATTTATTAATCAAATTCTGAATCCAAAGAGGACTTAAACTAATAAGAGCCCCTTCTCCCAGCCATGGAAGAACAGTCCTTGTTGGAATAGTATTAAATGGGATCATCATCCAAGCAACTGATGCCTCAGTATCTACAATTGCAAACATGTGTGCAAAGCAAATCAGCATTAAAAGAGATCAATTTAAATCACATAATCATTGTCTAATAAATGCATTAGGTGATTATCTTGAAATGAAAGGGATAATTAACAGTTTGGAATTCACCATTGCTGCCAATAATAAATTTTTTCACAATGCTCATATTGTTAATGCAACCAATCACACTTTGCCTTACAAACTAATACTCAGTAAAGACTTTTTGGAAAAATACTATTGTATTATAAACTTCAGAGACAAAACATTAACAATTGATCCTAAAAATAAAAACATTACAATACATTTTCAACAACCAGCAACCAAACTATAACACTGTATCCTGTTAAAACCATTAAGATTGAACCATTTAACTGGCATTTCATTACTTTAGAATTAAAGCAAATTATTCAGTCTGATATTGTCATTGCAATCAACAAGTTTTAAATTCCAAGAAATTGTGATTTTAGTATCCATATTAAAAAGTCATAACAACAAAGTTACTACCACCATTTTAAATAAAAGTTGAAATTTAATTACCATAACACCATTTAACATTAAAATATTTGCATCTCCTATTATCACAGTTGTGGAAACAAAAACAAACCCAATATTATCTTTAGAAATGTTAGACACTGACAATACTCAACTTCAACTAGAGTAATTAACAGTGAAACACATCTGCATTTGTCTTCTGAACAAATTGACCAACTAATGTAGAATTGCAGGCTGGAATTATAATTGGACTAGCTAAATAATTGACTCTGCAGAAGGTTGAAAGAGTGACCTCATAAGAACAGCCCCAATTCCAGTAAATAGAATTATTAAAACAAACATTGGTAATTCATCCAAGTAACTAAGACTTTTTAGGTAAAATCCAAGATGACCAATTTGTATTATTTCCAGCCAAAGTGCTGCAAAGAGGAGAAGTGCTTAACCTTAATGAATGGTGCTACCTTAGATGTCTCACATTTTATTATCTATCTTGACTACAAATAAACATCTGATTTTCATTGTTATCTCTCAGCTCACTAAATAATAGCATGTAGTTACCATGCATTCATGCTAACCAATGGTATAGTATCATCACAGTGTATTCATTTATAGGTGCATGTATGTGTTGATAGAACAAGAGATTTATTATTTCCTTATACCTATCCATATCTGTAACCTAAGTGGTCCACAATTTGGGCTGGATAATCTGAAAGATTTCCAGAAGCTATGTGTTGCCCTGTACTTTGAGGAAAGTACTCCCAAATTGTTGCCTAGCTTACACAATAGTTTTCATATTAAACAATAAGTAAAATAAATACAAAGGTAAAACAGGAGTTGAAGCTAGATAAACTCTATTGACCTTTGTCTACATGTTTCCTCAATTTATACAAAATTGAGATCACTACCTGCTTTTGTTTACAATCAAATCATATCATGTAAACTAATCATGTCAGACATTTCTTTTCCCTTGTAAATTCAATTTGAGCAATCACAAAATAGCACCATCGAGGGACATGAAACTAAAGTTGTAAACTAATATTGAAATTAATGGAATTATGTCATGTTGACATCATTACAAATAGAAACAAATAGCTCTAATAGAAATCACACAAATTTTCCCTGAGTGACTCTACACACCCCCTTGCTCAAATTAATTTTCCAACAATAACTGGAGAGCAGGGCCAGATACAATCTTCTGTGTTGTGGTAACCATCTCAATTGCTAGGTCGCCTTCCCAAGTTTGAACTTTGTAGTATTTTTGTTCTCTTGTTATTTGCATTAACACCTATCTCTGAGTCACTACCTTGTCTTTTAATCAAAAAAACATAAGATTCAGCATCCTAGAGCTTATTGGGCAGTTCCTTCTTAGGTTATTTAGGCAACATGTGAAAGTGTTGTGAAATTTTTCATATAGTCATAATCCATTTAAAGCCATTATTAAAGTAATCATTGTATCTGTATCTGATGTATGTGCATCATCAGCACTGATTTCTGTATTAGGTTAAAAATGCATGAACACCTCTCTCAGGGAGTCCATTTTGGTGGCATGATCAAAGAATAGTGAGCAGAATTCCTGAACTTGGCTTAAGGTCATCTCATCTGGATCTGAGATGTTGGCCCTGATCATTGTAATAATTTCTATTCTTTTTGTTTCATCAAAGTACCTTGTTATATTTTCCACATTGTTTGTCCACATGAGATCTCTGGCTGATTGAAGTAGGATGAGAACTTGAGGTTGCATGGAGATGATCTTTTCATGAATGTTTCTTAACTGCTCATGTACTGGCATGCCCTGGTTAAAGATGTCCCTTATGTTTAATTTTCCATTGATAAATACATGTTCAGGGTTCCCTCCTGCAATTAGTTTCTCTCTTACTGCTTTGTATTCATCTGTCTTGCTTAGCTGATTTGCTTCTTGTTTACTATTCACAAAATTCAATCTGTCAGATAAGTGTGCAGCTACTTTTTTCTTGCTTTTCTTTACTTTCCATTTAGGTTGTATCAGAGGTGTCTCAATAGTTGGTGGTGGTATGCATAGGAGATTCTCTGTCTGGATATTCTTCTCTAATTCTGGAAATCCTACTGAAGACTTCAGACTGGCTGTTCCAATTGTCACTGGGTAATTGATTCTTGCTTCACTCAGAGTATCCCAGAATCTATTCCTTAATCCTTTTTGTTGCAACTCCTCCACTTGCTTGCTTGAGATTCATACACAAGCAGTGGTACATTCCACATCCAGAGCTACTTGTTGCCCCAGGGACTGTAGAATGACCAGCTCTTCTTTTGTCAGCATTTCAGTGAGACACCACTTCATCATAGACAGGACGTCCTTGTCATGGTAATCCACCAGTACTCTCTTTTGTATTGTAAGATCTTCTGTGAACTCAGCAGGATTGTGTTCAATCATTAAGATATGCTCGTTTTTCATGAGTCATGGGAACTTCTAGTCATGGTTCTTTTGTTAGGTATATAGCTAGAATCCAAATTGCCCCTTGTGCATAAATGTCCAGGACATTCCTTTCTGTGAATAGATGTTCTTTAAAATTTTTTCAATCTAATGTGTCATAAGAGAAATTTATTTCTCTGAGTATTCATTGAACTGATGTGTGATATTGTTGGGAAGGACTCTTAATGTCCAATTTGGGCCAATTGAACTCAGGGTTTTTATCTGCTTTAATATCTGACCAGATCTCTTGAATTTCTTGTAGGGTTTGATCACTCTGAGCAAAGGCAAAGCTGACTTGTATGTTTGTTACTGTGTACAATGATGGTGTTTCTGGATCAATTAATTCTAATGTTTGAGATTGAAGGATAGCATCTATGATTAGCTTTTGATCTACTGCTATTTGGTGAGATGGTATTTGTTGACACAACATTAGTTCAGTGTATAGCAATTTAGGGATGGAGATTTTGTTTGTTTCATACATGGAAAGAGGTTGATAGTCTGACTGGAAAAGAATTATAAAATTTTCCATCCTGAAATGTAGGTTTTCAACAACCTCAGGTATCTCTTTCTTGTACTCTTCTCTAAGTATTATAACTAAATGGATGCCCTTGACCTTCACAATCTGGTATGCTATCTCTATTTGTTCCATTATGTGATTGTATTGTACTTTGTGAACTCTAAGGAAATAAATAACAAGAAGGCTGGTGAAATTGATATTCACACACTCAAAACTGTCTATAGTCTTGCTGTTATTTAGAAATTGGCATAGGTTGTAAATGTTGAAATCCTCATCAAAAGAGGTATGGACTGTACTTCACCAATACAGTCTACTGACTCCTTCAAGCATCTTTGAGTCATAGAAGATTATGGTAGTTACTTTAGGATGATGCTCAGCATCTATCACAAATGGGATTATATGAACTGAACAATTAAACTTTTGCTGTTAAATGAACAATGTAACTGAGTCTTTGTCTCCTCAGATATGTTATCTCAGATAAAATTAGTTGCTTGTCTAGTAGCTATATAGTAAGGATGCAGTATTTCCTCACCAACTCATGGAGGCAGCTGCAGATGAACTCCTTGAGGTTGAAGGGGCTATCAAGTCATTCAATTTGTAATTCTCTAAAGGGAATATGGGTTTAAAGTTTTTATCAATGTTGTATGCAGCTCTTCTCATGCACATGGAGATATATTTCTCACCATTTAGGGGTGAGATGATGAGGATGATCTCATTGGGGCTCACTCCTCTCTGAGTTGTGAAGCTACATTTCGCCCACATGGAATCAGACTCTCCTCAGCACCTTTGTGACGTCCTCTTTTCCTATCACATGCCTCAACAAGCAGAGATATGTGTCTCCCTTGCCTAGATGAGGCTTCTCAATCTTCTCTTCTACTTACCATCCTCTTTCTCACTCTGCAGTGGGATGGTGGAGCTGGCAACTCTCATTTTCTGTTGCTGGAGTGGTTCATTCCTAAATAGAGTTATGAGGTTTAAGTCCCAAATGTTGGGATTGTAAGTAAAATTGTGTCTTGCCCTTCTTTGGGGGAGTGTACGTACTGACTCTGAGTTGTCATTAGTAATGTTAGTATTATCAAACTCAATGTTAGAAAAATCATCTTCTAAATAATCAGTTAAATTCTCATATGTTTCATAGGTATCAATACCATTATCAATCAGTGTAAATTTGCTATTATCATCTATAATAACATTATATATATATCTTTAATGGCCCTTTTGAGCTGCTGAAAATTGACTGTTTTACCATTGTTTAGTGTGTACATGTTGTGGTCAAGCACTTTCTCAATAGTGAATTAACCTTGCCAATCATTGGCTAATTTTCACACTTGATTCTGATCAGTAACCACATGAGGCAGGTAAGCAAAAACTTTGTCACCTAGTTTATGAGGCTCTCTGTACAATCATTTATTGAATGTCTTTCTCTGCCATATACTAGATTGGTTGGTGTTGTGACAGACAGTTAAATGAATTTGTTGCATGTCTTGGATTAATTGATTGACATATTGTTCTGTACTCTGATCTGCATATTTCATGAACATCATAGCAAGTGATGTTAACACCTCATGCACAAACATTGCCTTAAAAGGACTGACATATTATAGAAGTATTCTATATATTCAATCACCTGCCTCCAGTTTTTTCCAGCAGCCTGTGATAATGCTACTCTGATTAATTTTATGAGAGTTTGATTCAGTCTCTCAACCAATCCATTGGCTTTGTGATGGTAAGCCATAGTAAGATTGTGGACAATTTCTAGTTCCTTCATTAGTGCTCTCATAAGATTACTGTAGCATCATCCAAATAAATCTAAGCTGCAAATGTTGAACCAAGATGAGAATAAGATTGAAAAGATAATGATTAGAAATATTGTATTAAATCAATTAGATTAATTTGTATTATGCAACCAAGAAACAATGTGTCAGAAATAAGAGATTAGTATCAGTTGATAATAATACTTCCATTATTTTTAGCCACCAAATTGGACTACTAAAGATTTAAATTCAAAATCAGCAGGTACTTTCTCTGAAATACTATAAATAAATAAGAATCATTGTAAACAATTGATAGAGAAATTTAATCAGAATTCTTACATTGTTCTATAAATATGGTTTGATTATTTAATACAATGTCAAGCTAAACAAGTTGTGTTTAGTAGTGGTCTGGATCCATCATTGAGATCAATTCTAGGGTCTTTGTGCCAGACTACAAAAGTGCACCTAGGTTAGGTATAGGGGTTTTTCTCTCATTTAGCTGACTAGCAATCACTCAGTACATGTATTAAAATAAATGAATTTGAAATATGGTTGGATGACCAAACCCTAGGTAATATATTATTACTATTTCAGATCCAAATTAGTGACTATAAAATGACTAAAAAATTGACTGAACATGTACTAATTAACAAATGTAGGTTAGGAAGCTGCTTGATATTAAACTATTTATTAAAGCCAATATATTTTGGTAATGGCTACATGCAATGTTAATTAAGCAGCTAGTAACAAGTCCAGTTGCAAATTCACAAAACACTTTTACAAAATAGAGTCTAAGTCAAATTGTGTCTTGTCTTGAGTATACACTGAGCTAGGA
>CABFPE010000013.1:3032442-3050439 GCA_900660155.1 Hofstenia miamia
GGTAAAAACTCACAAATTGAAGCTCCATATAGACTGTTCATGTCTAAAAAAAGGGAATATATTGACTCTTTCCCACTATCATAGTCCTCTACCATGGGATTGTTGGCTTTAAAATAATGATCTGAAAACACACATGCCTCCTCTAATCCCAGATTCAATAAATTTTAGTTGTTCAATATTGGCAATGGGATCCAATGATGTCTGCATATATTTTAGCATTGCATTCCAGCTGTAATTGGAGGCTGTAAAGAAATGCACAGGGTCAAGCTAGTGGGTTTCCATATTTTCCACCCTAAGTTCTCTAATGACATCAGCAAGAAGAGTGTGTCTGCCTCCAAATAATTATTATGATAGTCTTTGAGCATCTGACAGCCTCTTTTTACCCATGTATGTTCATGATCAAAGTCCAACTCCTCTTGTGTTATAGAAATCTTCCCAATCAATCTATTTTTCCAGTGCACCAAATCTGGAAGCTGTGTTTCATTAAACTTTTCAAAACTGTCTAAATAATCTTAGCACCCCTTTCCATGCAGTAAATGCCTCTGCCTTTTCATCATTCATGCCTGCATGTAAAAATTTATAATTATCACTGCCAATGTTCTTTGCTAGGTTGGAGAGACTATTTGTTATAAAGTGATAAGAGTCTAGAAATTTTAATTCTTCATACAAACATTTACTAACACCATTTTTATCTTTATAATATTGTATGAGAATTGATAAACTGAGTGACAACATGTTTTCACTAGTGCAGTGAATACAACTTAATTTTTTGCCTTTCCTCAATTTTAAGGTTTTCAATAAAATATGGAATTTATAATGGGAAGCATTATGTGCAAATATGGGGGTGAAATTGAGTGATCTATGTAACACATTACAATCACTATGAGCAATGACTCTAATTTTACCACTATAGTGACAATGATCAATAACTTTTTTCAAAGTTGTCTCAAATGACTTTTCACAAAATACACAGGATGTTGCATTTGCTAGCATTCTTGTACATTCACCATGTGTAATTTGAAGTGTGCAATGTTTTTGTTGAGCCTGAAATGATTCCTGCGGAATTTTTCTAGGGCGGTACCACATCTCTTATATACATTCCTGACCAGAAAAAACTTTGGAAGAAAGCAACAACTTTCTGTCATTGTTGCAATGCAAATACCTGAAGGTTTCTGATTTACTTATTGCATTGTATAACTGCTTGAAAGATTAAGTAGGGGACCATAAACCTTTTCTGAAATTGTTTCTATATAAAATGTGGCCATTATTGGTACAAAGTTTTTTGCTCTGTAATTTTTAAATTTAATTTTCCCTGATTGACTGGAAAATGCAATTTCTGGTTCTAGAGATCCATTGCATTTTTTCTGATGTTTCTCCAAATTTTCTTCTGTCTTAAAACCAGACAAACATTTAGGACACTGTTAACCATCACATGTATTTTTGAAAAATTTTAAGCAAGCATTCAAATTGGTAATGGCCACATAATGACTATTTCCTTCCTTTTCAATTATCATCAAATTTGCAGTTTTTTCATAGTGTTTTTCTGACATGTTGGCTGGTGCAAGGGTTTGATCATCATTTAATGCATAAAAATGGACCTTGATTTTATTGAGATCCTCAAAAATGCAGAATTCATTTACAGAGAGTGGGAAAGACAAGCCACTAACATTTAAAGCACCCTTAAATTTATTTGGAGGAGTTATTCTATTTCTATCTTTAACTTCTAGATGCGAACATGTCAAAATTATATACAAGAAGCACTGGTTGGATTCACATCTTTTTGGGTTTACTAAAAAATGGTTTCTTTTGAGATAATCTGGTAGCAGGATAAATGTGCCAGCATGGGTTGGATGATATTTTGCAATTCACAACCCTACATTATTAATATTTTTGCCATTGTGTGCATACATGGAAATGTAGTTTGCAAGCTCATTTACCATACAAGAAACTTTTGCCTCACATAGACCTGTATGGAACTCAAAAGATGGTTTGCTGGTTGGGTATATGAGGACACATCATTTTTCACTACTCTCAATTCTTGACAATTCAACTTCAGCCATCAAATAAACCTTGGCAGAGAAATGCTTGGAAACATCATCCTTAATAATTGCTGTAATTTATGGGTATGCCAAAGAAAATGGTGCATAAATATCAACAGTTGTTAAAGACTGGCTTTGAAAACCTGCAAAACTACCTTTACAAGCAACATTAGTCTTGAGTATTTCAATAGGATTAACATGTGGTGGTGGAGATGGTACTTGATGAACAGTAGACATGTGCTCATTGTATAAATTATTACAGCCAAAGAAAGTTTACAAGCATAGCATAGATGCACCCGTGTTTTTTTATGCCTATTATTAAAATGCTTTTGGAGTGCTAGGGGTTTGGGATTGATATATTTACAGTTGGCGCATTTAAATGGAGCAGGAGTTGTAGGACTAAATATAATTAATTTGGAGAAGCAGGGCAATTACATATCTCAATCATGCTATTGTTTTTTAAAATACAATTGTTTAACAAAAGTAATAACATGCATCATTCAAATGGGAAAAGATACATACAAACAAAAACAATTTTGCATTGTAAGCAACTAGCCTGAAATAATATTGTCTAAATAATTAATTGATTTAAATCAATAATGATTAAAAACATGTATTAGTATATACACAATTTAAAAAAAATAATTTTAAAACTATATTAAATACAAACAAAATTTACTCACATGGTATTGGAGGGATTTGAATGTTGACCAGACCCTTGCTGAAGACTTGTTCCAGGCTCATAGCTAGTCATCAAACAGATTACTTTAGTCTTAAAATCCTGGGACCAAGCCTCAAACTCCATGGGAGGAGAAGAAGTGTTTTTATCATCAGATGAAATGTTAAATCTAAACACATATCTCAACACATTGAAAATAATGTAATTTAGTAATGTAAGTAAAAAAAACAAATACTTACAAATCAGGATTGAAGAGAATGTCATGGGGATCCTTGTACATATGCTCTTGGATAATTTGCTCAAATTGAGCATTCCACCCATAAAGAAAGCCTCTAGGATTGTTGTTCATTTTACTAGAAGATTGTATGTTAACAAATAATTGAATGAAATTTACAAATGCATTCTACAAATTATAGATGTCAATTGTTTACATTTCAAAAACTTTATCTAATAATAAACATTAAACTTGCTAAAAAGATTTCATGAAAAATAATGTACTGATGAAAAACATTAAATAAAAACATTTCACAGAAGTATATAAATTAATTACTAATCATTATATCATTCATAGTAATATTTTTAAATCTCACGATATTTAAAGCAGAAAATGTCTGTGCTATCAGAAGTCTAGTAATTTTGTGATAATGCTTTGTTTACATGCTGTCTACAAACAAGTGGCTTTTACATTCTCATAAACATTTCTTTATTATCTATGACACATTGGAACAATGGATTTCATGTACTTTGTAAATATCTTGGTAAAGCTGATATTTGACTAACCCAATTTTTCAGATTTTCAGACAATAGTTTGTTACTAAATGATTGACAATAAATCTGTCAGTTTATTTTTAATTTCATAGAAATACACCAAACTTGTGTCTAAATAAGGTAATAAAATACATATTTTAGAAAAAGGAAATCTGTGGAAATACAACTGTGTAAATTTGATAGTAATTTTATTATTAGCTTATATGTACATTGTCAAACCTAAAAAACTAGCCTATTGTAAAATCTCTATGTGTATAAAATTCAATGGGTATCAGTGCAATCATTGACTATTTTTCAGGAATATGACCAGCAATCAATAATGTAGAATCACTGGGGTGTGATTCTAGCGAACTCAAAGAGAATACAGTTTAAACTATTTCTATTTACAAAATGCATTGCTCTATATATACAAGTTATTTACAATATTTACAAATACCAGTCACTAACAAGAAAAGTGCAAGGTCTGGCTGATAAATAGCAACAACTACCAGTGATGTTACAATATCTTAAACACAGCTATGAGTACATTTTACCCAAATTTGCAATTATAGAGCAAAAGATGGTCATTTTGAATAGCATTCAAAAGGTTATAAACCATGAAAGTATACCACTCACTTGGAACAGAGTTTTGCACATTCAATTTCAAGCATCTCCAGAAAAATATCAATACAATTCATGTGGAAGGATTTCCAATAGACTTTGCCATTTCAAAAATCTTTTCCCTTATTGATGGAGGCATTGAAGAAGATGATAGTTTGTCAATTTTCTTTGATCACAGACATTGTGTGGAATATAGTCTAATATCATGTGAATAAATGTAGATAGTTGTTGTAATGCATTGATATATATTTTTACAAAACACAAGGGAAGAAATTAATATGCCAAGTAAAAAACTAGAATTACCAAGGTCAGAAACTAAAAACACAAGGGAAAAACTAAATATACCAAGGACAGAAACTAAAAACACAAAGGAAAAACTAAATATTCCAAGGACAGAAATTAAAAACACAAGGGAAAACTAAATGTACCAAGTTAAGAAACTAAAAACACAAGGGAAAAACAAAATATACCAAGGACAGAAACTAAAAACACAAGGGAAAAACTAGATATACCAAGGTCAGAAACTAAAAACACAAGGGAAAAACTAAATATACCAAAGACAGAAATTAAAAACATAAAGCATTTCTATATTCTCTTATTGTATAATAATTAGAAGGATGTATTATTAATTTTTAAAACCAGCGATTATTTTCATTTATCCCCACTCTTGCTAAATTTGAATGCAAATTGCATGTTAAATTAACAGTTAGGTAAAACATTGACAATTATTGGTTTAGATGAAAAATTGCTGTAAGTTACAATCCAAAATAATGAATTCAAAACCCTGCAAAACAATGTTTAATGTCTACCCGACAAAATCTTGAATGTTAAAATATAAAATAATGAGCATCTATGAATGTAAATTTTTTCACAATAACTTGTATTTAAAGGAACAATGTTTATTGGTTATCGTTAAAAGTATATGATATTAAAAATAATGTATAAAACCTCTATAAAATAATTGTAACCCAAATAGTTTATTTTAAAAATGCTTTGAAAAGTAGTTAGTGCAATTGTGCATTACCCTTTGGTCAAAACATGAAATTTTAAATTATTTTTCCAAACAAAAGTAAAAATTAATGGGTTATGAAATCATCAAAATTAAATTTCTTTTAATTAATATTCATTCATTTATTATTATTATAATTATAAGTGGAAATAAAATATCAGTGGAATATCAAATTATTTTTTGACAAAAGCAAGTAAAATGAAATTGTCTGTAAGGTCTATATTCTAACACATTCAAATTCCAGTTAAATTTTATCAGGCATGTTTTAACTTGATTACAAATTATTAATCACTCTCTCACTAGTTTTCTAATCATAGAGTTGGTTGTTAATTTATTTGCCATGACGCCTTGTATGAAATTTAATGTGTTTTTCAAAGTACATGGAAATGCTTACAACAGCATTTACTATATTAATGAAATGTTAATTTTATTGGATAAAAAATTATATGTAATCACAGTACAACATTCAAAGGAAATGCTTTCCTGTCTCCCACACAACATTCAGAAAGCTTTCAACTGGTATGAACTCAATTTCCATCACATTGCATTTACAGAAGGAAACCCAACAAATGAACAAATGATGATTTTTATTGAATCTCTGAATTTATCATGTAGAAAGGAAATAGTATTTTGGACATGTGATAGAATGAACTGTGAGTTTTTAAGTCGTTTAATTTCTCAACCCATTGAAAATTTATTTGATTATGGTTATTGATATCCACAAAACTATGAAAACTCTACAGACTGTATAAAAGACTATTATAAATTTGGACGCCAAATGAACAATCCACAAGGTATATTATTATCTCCATTTACTAATAATAACCATTTTAAATTTAAGAAATTTGTTGTGAAACCATTGTAGCTAATAATTAATTGTTATCCTGTCTATTTATTATTAATTTATCAAACATATTAACTAGTACATGTAGAATGCATCTGTGGAAGCATGTATTTAATTTAAAAATTATTTTTACTTAGAAATATTTATTGATTAAAAGGTTTTTATTTTTGCAATTGACATGTGTTTTCTGTGAAACATATTTATTAACCTCTATATTAGAAAATTATTTGTTTGAAAATACATATGTAATTCCAAAAATGTATATGAATAGAAAAAATTGTTACATTTTAAACATTTCTAATTTCATTGAATTTTGAAAATTTTGTATTGATAAATTTGTTACATTTAAACAATAGACTGCAAACAATGCCAACAAAAAATTCCAATGACATCAGAGATACACCTCCGTCAATATACAGGACCAATTATTTATGTAATATGGATAAAAAAGTTTTTTAAATTTTATACAATAAACAAATGTGTTTGCCAACAAATATTACAACAAAAGAGAATGTGTTCCAATGATGTCAGAGATACATGGACGGCGAAAGTACACAATTACATCATAGCCATGCCAGACATCCCCGCCAAGGTCAAAAGGTTGAATATCTATGGGCTTCTAGAGTTTCAAAGACATAGCATTGGAGAGAATGCCAATATATTTTGGATTTCCAAGCATTTTTCTACTATTTGAGAGTCTAAAATATGTATATTTATTACTAGATTTAGCTTCAGATTTTGATGTATTGCTATAAGTTTAATACATCTGAAGTGTTTCCTTTTGTTATGGTTTCACTAGTATATGTTTTAACACAATTGACAAATATTCGTTTTGCATAACGTTTTGACTTTGCATACACCTCAAATTTACATTTCTAAATGTATAGATCTCGAAATTATATTCTAAAAAATCGCTAATAATCAAAATATGTGAAAGAAAAATTTGTAATGTTTTAAGTTTTGTTTTTGGATTTATTTTCTCTATGAAGCTTTCAGAATGATGTGTCATTAGAAGCAATTCCCTTTAATAAAATATATTTTCATCAAGTCTAATACAAATTTTTGTTAGCAAAGATATTAAATGTGTGAAATTTGTATATTATTTTGTAATCACATGAAACAAAGCTAGTAATATTAACTTTTTAAAATGCAAAAATAACTTACATTATTGAATGAATTCAACCGTCACCACTTGAATCATTGTGAAAACTGAATAATGTGTTAAAATGAAGATATCTTTTCGTCATAGACATTTAACAAAATCCAAATTTTATGACAGTTTCAGTATAAACTTTAAAAAACGAGAAAGAAAAACGTACATACACTTAAATTCGATAATTTCTAGTTGTATATTCAGAGTTTTTTTGTATTTCGAAGCGTTAATGGTTTTGTTTTTATGTATTTTATTTAATATTGCACGTAAATACCCATCTTAAGGCATTCTACAAATTACATTATGTAGTTGACCTTATCATGATCAATACCTCTAATCACACACTTCCCTATGATCTTATTTTGGGTGATGATTTCTTAGAGAGAAATGTGTGTGTTATCAATTACAAGAACAATACCATCTCTATCAAAGATCAGGAAGATACACAACTAGCCAATATTCTGGAAAAAGAAATAATATTTGATTTAATTGAACCTGTTCAGCTAGAAGCAAAACACTGGACAAGAGCCACTGTTTTTTTAGAGCAACATCAATGGAGATGTAATGATAGCTGGACAATGTGGCAAGTATATTAAAGGAATTTCATTCTCACCAGATTTATGTAAAGTATCTAAAGGAAAAACCTTTGTGACTATTTTAAGTGGATCTAATTTTCCTGTGTGATTTGATGTTTCTCAACTACAAATCATAGGTGTAACAGTTTGAGTTGAGAGTGTTGCTACCTCATGTTTGTCAATCTGTACCATGATTCATGATCTAGAAAAACAATCCAGTGTCATTAAAATACCTCCCATTATGAACAACACTCACCTGAATTTAGATCAACAAGAGAAAAAATCATTAGTCTCTGTATTACATAGTTATCACAAAGTCTATAATTATGGAACAATAAGTGTTGGCCAACCTGAATATGAAAAATTTTTAAGTGATTTGATTGAAAGTGGGATAATTCAGGGAAGCAACAGTCCTTATGCTGCTCTGACTGTTTTTATCTGACAAGGTGAGAAATAGAGGCTTTGTATTGATTTCCGAAAATTAAACAAGGTCACTGTTAAGGATGCGTATCTGCTGCCAAGAATTGAATCTATTATATGATGCTAGTAAGTACAAATTTTTCTCTTGCTTGGATTTGTGCAAGGCATATTGGCAGGTGCCAATGCGGCCTTCAAACATTCCAAAGACTGCATTCATTATGCCATATGGTCTTTATGAATGGAAATATATGGCCTTTGGATTGTGCAATGCTCCTGAGACTTTTCAGCAATATGTGACTAAAGTGTTAAAAGATAAAGCCAACATGCTTGAGACAGGAATATTGGCATACATTGATGACATCTTAGTAGCAAGCAACACTTTTGATGAGCATCTGGATAAATTAACTCATACGTTGGAATTACTAAAAAAGGCCAGACTTAAAGTTAATGGAAATAAGTGTTCCCTGGCACAAATGAGAGTAACCTTCATAGGAAGGGTTATCAAGTATGGGAAAGTTTTTATAAAGACAAATGCAAAGGATTTTTTGGAAAATATTGAAATGCTGAAAGCAGGAAAGACATGCAATGATTAATGGGATTTCTGAATTATTATGGAAAGTTCGTCTCAGATTTGGCAGACAAGATGAAAACCATCTCAAATTTACTTAAAAAGTCCACAGAATTTAAATGGACATGAAATGAACAAGATGCACTGGAGAAGATTAAGCTTGAATTGAAAAAGATTCCATCAGTGAAAACTCCTGATTACAATAAGGATTTTATAGTGGACTGTGATTCCAGCACTGTCACAATTAGCAGAGTCCTGAGTCAAGAAGTCAATGGGATAGAAAGTCCCATTCAATATTTCAGCAGGAAACATTAATCAGCCAAAAAGAATTATGGAGCTACCAAATGTGAAATGTTGGCCTTAGTGGAATCATTGGGGAAATTTCATTATTTCATATTAGGCTGCACATTTATTGTTTGTACCAATAATAGCACATTGGCATGGCTAAAAAGTTTTGCAGAGATAAGTCAAATATAGTGGCTCAGTGGATCAAATACTTAAACAATTTCTCTTTCTCAATTAAGCATGGTCCAGGCTGATTACATCTAAATGCTGACTACTGGACAGCATTGCCCAGCTATTAAGAGACCTGAAAAAGCCATCCAGTATAATCCAGACAGAAAAACTTTTAATTCTCAATACATAACAATTGGTATGAGGGCAGCAGTAGTGGATGTGATTGATAAGTGTGAGAAGTGCCTCCTACACAATATTAGTCACTTTCCAGAACAAAGAGCTGAGCTTGAATGTTGAGTAGCAGAAGGTCCTAACAAAATAGTACACATGGATCTGGAACAATTGTTGAGGGATGATGAGGGTTTTCAATATCTCCTTGTCATGGTGGATCATTTCATGAAATATGCTCAAGTGATTCCCATCAACAGCAATACCGCCAAAATATAGTCCGTGCATGATGCCACTTAATTAATAGTTGACAACATGCATATATTTGTGGGAAAATATAGATTATCATCAAATTCTTAAAAAGATATTTTATTGTGTAACATCCTCTACCAGGCAATATTACTGTTTATCCTTTGTTACTTTATAACATTGGTTGTATCTTTGCAGGTAGGGGTTTACTCACTAGATACTGTTTAGCTTTTGTGTATTTCTGTTAACATAATATAACTAGATTTAACTATTCACTATTTAAGTGATGAAACCATACAGCAATCTCTCCAACAATTGATAATGGGCATCTGCCTGAAGCTGATCTCCACATCCAGTTTCACCAGTCCTTTGATGATCCATTTGGTTGAGTTCCACCTCTCAGCTCATTGATACAACTTATGTGTAGCCTATCCTAGCTCAGTGTATACTCAAGACAAGACACAATTTGACTTAGACTCTATTTTGTAAAAGTGTTTTGTGAATATGCAACTGGACTTGTTACTAGCTGCTTAATTAATATTACATGTAGCCATTACCAAAATATATTGGCTTAATAAATAGGTTTAATATTAAGCGCTTCCTAACCTACATTTATTAATTAGTACATGCTTGGTCACTTTATTGGTCACTTTATAGTCACTAATTTGGATCTGAAATAGTATAAATATATTACCTAGGTTTTGCTCATCCAGCTGTATTTTGAATCTATTTATTTTAATACATGTACTAAATGATCAATAGTCAACTAAATGAGAGAAAAACCCCTATACCTAACCTAAGTGCACTTTTGTGATCTGGCACAAGGACCCTAGAATCAATCTTGTGATGGATCCAGACCACTACTAAACACAACTTATTTAGCTTGACATTGTAATAAATAATCAAACTGTATTAACAGAACAAAATAAGAATTCCAAATAAAATTCTTTATCAATTGCTTAGAAGGTTTCATATCTATATATAGTAATTTCCTAAAAGTACCTGTCAATTTTAAATTTGAACTTTCATCTGCCAATATGGTGGCTAAAAATAATGGAATTGATTTTGCCCCTTTGGTTTTGCCAAAAAGTATTATTATTGACAGATACTAATCTCTTATAGTTGACACTTATTTTTGCTTGGTTGCATAATAGAAATTAATCTAACTGATTTACTAATTTTATAATATTTCTAATCATCATTCTTCTTTGATCTTATTCTCCTCTTGATTTGAAGTTAGCACCTTGATTTATTTAGATGATGCTACATGCCCTCCTCAGCTTGCATTATTTTTAGCACAGCTCATTCTCCATGTACTAGTGTGTCCACTTTCCAAACTATTGATTCTGCCCCCCAGGTCTTCCCATTTGGTATTTTCAAATTCAGCTTGCTTCATCATTTTCATGGCTGCCTCTCTCTCAGTAGTAACTGTGTTAGCATATTTTAAGAATTTCATCTCTCAGATGTTTTTGGTGATTGGTGTGATCTCTCATAGCTTGTTGATCTTCTATGAGAATATGTCATAATATTTTGGTAAACTTGTATACCTTTGATTCCAATCATTAGCATTATCTGTGTGTCAGCCCTACTCATGTGAGCTAGATCTTCTCTTATCTGATTGTCTGGATATAACATGAAGACCTTCCTCAGGCTTCATGTATTTGCCTGAGTCCTTGTAGAAAAACTGATGTTATCCATTACCTCTTGCTTATGTCATTAGGATTGTTTTTGTTTATTCTCATCATTGTCACAATCTCTACTCTTTTTATGATTTCATAGTAATAGTATTTCCTTTCCCAGATAATAGTCCAAACTGTGTCATTAACCCCAGAGAATAATGTTATTGTTTTCAGAGTGTGGCTTTCTATCTCTTTTCTTAGATCTTGTAGTTGTATGTTAATGGGTTTCACATGTGCATACAGCTGGTATGGTGTTATTGTTCCTTCAATGTACACTCTTTCTCAATTGTCATTCTTCAACATTATTTCTTTTGATTTGTTATAAACATCATGTTCTATTATTGCTTTAGCCTTTTCTTCCTTGTTTACATAAGATTTGTATTCATGTAGGAAAGCTTTGGCAACTCTGACTTCCTTTGACAGTCTCCATCATAGGAGGACCATTGGTATTGATACTGTTTCCAGTGGCATGCAGATTAAGATTTTTGTCTCAATTTGTCTTTCTATGTGTGCATATGGGCCTGCTGTTTTCAGTGCAGTTGCTAGGCCTATCATGGTGGGGGTAAATCATTTTTCCTTCTGAGATTGTATTCCAGAATGCTTGTGTGAGTCCTTTTCTACTCAATTTTAATTGTATCTCTTCCTTGATGTCTATTCTTGATGTTATGCATTTGACATCTACTGCCATTTGGTTGTATGGCTTGAGCATTTCTTCCAGTTCCATTCTCATGAATGCTTCTGTAAACATTAGTTTCATCATAACCACTGTTTGTTGTTCTTTGATATTTTGGAGATTTCTTTCCTTGATTTCTCTGGCTTCTCAAGTTACTTTTATTTCAACTAAGAATCAGTCATCATCAGTATCTATCCATTTGATTGTTCTCACTGGGCTCACTTCTCCCCACTTCTAGATATTTATTCTGTTGATTTTCTAGTGTGTTTTTGGGATAATAATAGCTGTGAGGATGTTAGTAGCTCCTCTTCCTCCATCATCTCCCTTTGTGTCTTTGTTACCATTTCACAGACTTCCACTGGTTGAGTTATTCTGCCTTGCTTCATCATTTCCACACTCCTTATTATCTTAGTAAATGTGCATCACAGACTATCTCACTCATATAACTCCATTTCCTTTTTGAGTATTTTCTGCACATTTTTCAGTACTACTGCTTTTCTTATTTCCTCAGTGCTCACCAGTTTTCATTTTATAATCTTTCTTGTCATTATCCACAGTTGGTTTTCCAATTGTCTCAGCCATGTTTCTGATGTTCTCCCCACATGTACTTCCTCATTGGTTCCTTGAATATTGTTACTTCATTAAGGCATATCCCTGTTTTGTTAGCCATGTCCACTATCAACATTTTTCCCATCAGGCTTTCATTCATTATAATGAAACTGATTATTTTTTTCCATTGTTTGCATTGGCTTTTCTGCTTTGTTGGGTGACTCCATTTTTTCAATGTTGCCATTCAGAAGCCAGTTCTTCATTTGTGTATTGATTGGGCTAATGCTATTTCAAATCTCTTTGCTTTTGTCAGTTTGTGTCTAATGTGACATGAAATCAGAAGTTTTATCTCTGTATCTTTGGTTGTTAGTATCACTAATATCCATGCTGTTGTCCTATATCAGATTTCTGGTGCATTTTTCTCTTTAAATACCAATTGTTTGAAATATTTTTTTGTGTTCAATTCATATGCCCTATTCACTTCTGTGAGTGCTAGTACAACTGATTTGTGGAATTTTCTTGATGGTGCCTTGATCTTTATTTCTAGCCAACTCTCCTCCATTTTCTGTTGTAATTTCATGTTTTTCCATATTTTCTGGATTTGTTGTAAGTGTTCTTGACTCTGTGTTAGGCTGCATTTTATGAATAGTGTGTTGGCTTTTTCCACACTGTCCTTATCCATCATCAATTTTATCATTTTGGTTTGCTTATATAGGTTGATCACAATGCATGGATCTACCATTATCCTACATGAAGAGGGATTTGATGATGAATTCACAGTGGACATTGGAGATGAGAATATGAGAGAGAGAGTGCTGCCCCAAAGTACAGCAAGAAATAAATCTATATATGACCCTGAAATATGGGATTTACATTTACTAACTGAATTTAGGAATCTAGAAGAGAATGATGCACCCACTGTTGAAGAAGAGAGTGCACAGCAATCAACAACCAGAGGAACTCTCAACCAAGAACAGGAGAAGGAGAGTTCACAGAAGTTCTCAAACCAGATGTTGACTCAAAGGCAGAAGGGACTAGAACAAAGAACCAATGAATCAACAACATAGAATGAGAAGGCGTCCTAGTAGTCCCCAAGGCCAATTCAAAGGCAGGGAAACCCATGGACTGTGAACTGTGCACCAGCAGAATACCATTACAGATGACTCAGCTACACGCCTCCTCAGATACCACCTTGGAGAGAACAGTATGATCTAAAGACACATTAGACACACACTAGCAAAAGCAAAGAGCTTTGAAGTAGCATTAGCTCCAATCAACACTCAAACAAAAAATTGGTTGCTAAAGGGCTATATCAAAAGGATGAAGTCATGGTTTTTGAGTCGAGTTTGAGTTACTCAGGCCAAGTTCGAGTTTTTGTGTTTCAAGTTCGAGTTCGAGTAATTTTTTAAATGAAATTCTGAGTTCAATTGAGTTTTTTCTAATTTCGAGTTTTTAGGGTAAAAAACATTTATTTTACAATAATTCTAAGCTAAAAAAAATTGTTTGTGATTGGTAAGAAAATTGATATTTAAGAAAATTTAATTTTTACACTATTTTTGAGTGGATTTTTGAATGAGTTCAAGTTCGAGTTTTGATGATTTCTCTTCCAAGTTTTTCAGATCAAGTTTTGTGAGCTTATTTGAGTTCAAGTTCTTAACATTCCAAGTACTCGAAAACCCTGGATGGAGTCACCTAATAAAGTGGAAAAACCAATACAGAAAATGGAGAAAATATTCAGCCACATGATAATGAATGAGAGCCCAATGGGGAAAATGTTGATAGTAGATATGGCCAACAAAATGGGGATATGTCCAAGTGAGATTATGATATTCAAAGAACCAATGAAGATATACATGTGGGGAGCAACATCAGAAACACAGCTGAGGCAAATGCTAAGTCAACCCTGGATAACCACAAGGAAAATCATAAAATGGAAATTAGTGAGCACAGAAGAAATAAGAAAAACAGCAGTACTTAAAAATGTTCAGAATATTCTTGAAAATGAAATGGAGAGATATGAACAAGATAGCCCACAATGCACATTCATGAAAATAATACAGAGTGCAGAGATGATGAAAAAAGGTGGAATAACTGAACCAGTGGAAGTTTGTGAGATGGTCATGAAAATACAGAGGGAAATGATGGAAGAGGAGGAGTTGTTAGCATCCTCACAGTTATTATTGTCTCCTAAAACACAACAAATAATCAATAGAATAAACATCAAGAAGTGGGGAGAAGTGAGCCCAGCAAGAACAATCAAATGGATTGACACCAATGTTGAATGATTCTTAGTTGAAATAAAAGTAACTCAGGAAACCAGAGAAATTAAATAAAGGAATTTTCAAAACATCAAAGAACAGCAAATGGTGGCAACAATGAAGTTAATGTTCATAGAAGCATTCATGAGAACAAAGTTGGAAGAATTACTAAAACCACACAACCAGTTGGCAGTAGATGTTGAATGCATAACAGCAAAAATAGACATCAAAGAAGAAATATGATTAAAATTAAGTAGAAGGGGACTCACACAGGCATTCTGGAATACCATTTCAGAAGCAAAAATGAACTACCCCACAATGATAGGCCTAGCAACAGCACAAACTATGGAAGGCCCAATCCACACATTGAAAGACAAATCAAAACAAAAATCCTAATCTGCACACCACCAGAAACAATAGCAATACCAATGGTCCTTCCACATTTGAGACTGCTGAAAGAAGTCAGAGTTGTGAAAACCTTCTTACATGAGTACAAATCATATGTAAACACAGAAAAGAAGGCAAAAGCTATAGTAGAATGCAACAACTACAAGAAATTGAAAGAGATAATGCTGAAGAATGATAATAGAGATAGGGTGTACATTGAAGGAACAATAACGCCATACCAGTTGTATATGCAGGGGAAACCCATCAACACACAACTACAAGATCTGAGAAAAGAGATAGAAAGCCACACTCTCTGGGGTTAATGATATTGTATGGACAGACATCTGGGAAAGAAAGTACTGCTACTATCATGTGACAAAAAGAGTAGAAATTGTAATGATGATGTGGATCAACAAAAATGATCCCAACAAAATAATTTGAACAAGAAGTACAGGATAACATCAGCTTCTTCTATAAAGACATGGCAAACACTTGCAGTTTAAGAAAAGTGATTATGTTCTTTTACCCAGATAACCAGATCAGAGAAGCCCTAGCCCACACAAGCAGGGCCAATGCAAAAATGATGCTAATGATAGGAATCAAAGGCATATGACATATTTTCACACCAATAGCAGAAAACATTCAAGAGGCGAAATTTCTAAAATATGCAAATACTGTAATGCAAATGATGAAGCAAGTTGAATTTGAAAAAACCACATGGGAATATCAGTGTAACATCCTCCACCTAGCTTATTACACCGTGTCTAGTTACTGATAATGAGTACTCTGGTAAATCGCTGGTGACGTGTTACCAAGTTGTTGAACCATCAGACCTTCCTCTCTTATTAACTAGTTATGTTAATCAAATAATTGAGTATTAACTATCACTGTTTAGGTGACAGAGCAGTATGATGTTTCCTCTTCAGTTCTTCTATGGGCCACTGCCCAAAGCCGATCTCCACAACACAGCTCCTCTCCTTCTGCAATGATAGTTGAATCCACAGCACCACCTCAGCTCAACTGGAATTAATTATGTGTACCTTACGTTAGCTTAGTGCGTGCACTCAAGTAAAGTTGTAACTGACTTAAACTCAATTTTGTGAAGTGTTTGTTGTTTTGATTTAATAAAGCAACCGGGCGTTGATACTAACTGCATTTGGATNGCACAAGAGTGTCTGCTCTGCGTATAAGTGACTCCGCCTCAGCTTCTTCCCACGTGATCATGGCGTATTCCGCTTGCTTAGATAACTTTAATACTGCCTTGCGTTCTGTTGTGACGGTGTTCGCATATTTTAAGAACTGAGTTTCCCTGATATTTTCCACTATCGGTGTTAGTTGTAGCAACTCATTCATTTTCTGAGAGACAATTTCAAAATATTTTTTGTAGAGACTGATGCCTTTTAATGCTATTAAAAGTGTCATCTGAGCATCTGCTTTGCAAGTGTGTGCTAAATCTGCTCTCATCTGCGTATTTGGGTAGAAAAATGTGAACAGCTTCCGTAGGCTGCGCGTGTTTGCCACATCCTCGTAGAAGAAGCTAATATTTTCTATTACTTCCGGTTCCAATATGTCGCCAGGATCGTTCTTTCCAATTCGCATCATAGTCACGATTTCCACACATTTCGTTACGTTGTAGTAGCGATAGTTCTGCTCCCATAAATCGGTCCATACTATATCATTTACTCCCGAAAATAATATGACTGCTCGCAGTTGTCGTAGCTCTATTTCTCTCCTCAGCTCTTGGAGTTGTATATGTATTGCCTCCCCTTCTGTGTATAGTCGATCTGGGGTAATGTTTCCTTCGATGTAGACACGTTCCTTGTTATCATTGTCTAATAATATCTTTTTCGTCTTTTTGTAGTCCTCTCGTTGTGTCATTTCTATTGCTTTACTTCGAGAATTTACGTAAGATTTATATTCATGCAGAAACGTTTTTGCTGGTCGGACCTCTTTGGGTAATCGCCATCTTGGTAGTACCATGGGTATAGCTATTGTCTTTGGCGGCGTACACAATAAGATCTTTGTATCAACTAATCTCTCGATTTCTTCGTACGTACCGGTTGTATTCGACGCTGTTGCCAATCCAATAGTAGCGGGGTAGTTCATCTTCACTTCTGGGATTGTCTCCCAAAATGATTGCGTTAGTCCCCGTTTGCTTAGCTTCAGTCTTATGCGTTCATGTATCTCAATCCTTGATGTGATGCACTCGACATCCAGCGCGATTTGATTGAAAGGTTTTAGTAATTCTTCTAACTCTGTGCGCGTAAATGCTTCCGTAAACATGAGCTTCATTGTCGCAACCATTTGTTGCTCTCTTATTCTCTGGTAGTTTCTTTCTGTTATTTCTTTTCTTTCTCTCGTAACTTTTATTTCTACTAGGAATCTTTCATCATCCGTATCAATCCATTCTATCGTGCTATCTTGACTCGTATCACCCCACTTTTCAATGTTTATCCGATCGATCACTGTCTGTGTCTGTGGGGATAGCAGCAGTTGCGATGAAGTTAGAAGTTGCTCTTCCTTGATGATTTCTTGTTGTGATTTTGTCACCATTTCACATATCTCCAATGGTGTCGTTATCCCTCCTTTCTTCAGCATCTCGGCTCTCTTGATTATTTTTATAAATGTGCATCTCGGGCTATCTTTTACATAGCATTTCAGTTTTCATCTATCGCCTGTTGTACGTTTTTGTCTTTGATTAGTTGTATTATATCCTTTGTGTCACTTAGTTTGCGTTTGACTATCTTTCTTGTCATTATCCATGGTTGGTTTGGGAGTTGTTTTAATCGTGTTTCTGAGGTTGCACCCCACATATATTTTCGCATTGGCTCTTCAAATATTTGTATTTCGCTAGGGCATATTCCTGTTATGTTTGCCAGCTCTACTATTGATATTCTCCCCGTTGGGTGATGTTTTGTTATCA
>CABFPE010000013.1:3051439-3062264 GCA_900660155.1 Hofstenia miamia
TGATAAACCAACATTGATTGGTTTACTATACATAAATTTGTTGTAGCAATGTTGTTGGCATATGCTGCTTTTCTTGGTGTTAGTGTAGAACTGTGGGGTGCATCTAGCAGCTCAAGCAGTACAAAGGTTGCAGAAGATTACCATCACCAAGAACATCCCATGCTCTAACAGAACAATTGAAGATTGGTAATTTGCCAATTTCATTGTAGAGGAAAGTAATTCCAAGATGGTTAAAGTAGCAACCAATTCACACAGCATCTTGCTGAAGCCAAGCCATTTGAATCCATCCTTACAAATCCAAGGTGCTAATTGTGTGTATCAAGTTGTATTTTCTAGCTCAATGCAAATAATTTATCTCTGGGTTTATCTTCTCAGCTCATGTAATAAGATATTAAATAATGTGTGGTTACTATGTATTCATGTATGCCAATGGCATAGTATATTCAAGGTGTGTTCTAATTTGTGCATGTTCAATTGACAGATGTTGTAGTTCTTTTATTGCCTATGCATACACATAGCCTAAAGTGACCACAATATTTGCTCACATCTGTCAAGGAGCAAGTTATTGCCGCAGGCACAGCAGAGTTCCTCCCACATTTTTGCTGTATCTTACAATTTCATTATTATAAAATTCATACCAGAGCTAAAATGGTAAGATATAATATAATAGAAAAGCAAACAGTATCCGTGAGAACAAAATTTATTTGACCTTTGCTTACAATTGTATTCCCTATTTATACAAAAGTAGGTAAATATTTACTGTTTTTACAAAAGTTAGTTTCCCTTGCAAATTAACTGAGTAATTACAAGTAATTCCAAAGCTCCAAGGAGACAATCACTAAGTTCAAAACTTAGGTTCAAAATAATCACAAATTAACAATTCATTAACAAAATAGCACCAAATTAATTTGAGAGTGCCTGAAAATTAAAGTAAAAATAAAAAGAGGCCCTGAGTGACTCTACAATAATAATTGGTAGTAGTATGATGTATCTTTTGCTGTAAGTGCAGAAAGAAAAGAGGAGCAAAAGTGTATGATAAGGTAGCATACTTAGTCTCACTTTTGGCACCCCACATGAATTTGCATACATTATCAGAAAGTAATTGAATGCCATGTGATGCAATGGTGAGTTTATTGCTGATGAGTGAAATCAGAATTGTGCCCAGAGGGTTTTCTCTATTTATTATTCTGCTGTAATATTTCTCAAAGCTTGCTGTAAGTTTGGAATTTTTCCCAGGTGGAGACATTAATAATGAAGTACCAAATGAGAGCCAATTCTTGAGTTTTGCAGAGATAGGAATGATAGCAATCTCATCATATTTAATGTTTCTGAGTTGATCCCTCTTGTGTTTAGATATGGATAAAGTTAATGTTGAGTCTTCTTTTAAATAGATAGATAGCCATCACATGATTTAGCATTGGAATCTGGGGCATGTTTTTCTTCAAAAAATGCATATCAAATATTTTTAAGTTTTGAAATTCCAATGACTTTTGTACCTTACTGATAAAGCATTCTACTGAGTAATGATAGATGCACAACAGAGATGATACAGAAATAGCTGACCAACATTGTCAGTTTGACTATCTGCCTTTATAGTTTGCCACACAGTATTAACTTCATTAAGTGTATTTACTGATTGCATATAGGCAAAAGAAACATGGATATCAGTAATGTTATTGAGAGCATGTTTAGCTGTGAAAGTTCATATGATTATGCTTGTAACAAAATATCAATAGTGAGATACTTGTCAACTATGATTCAGTTGTAAGTGTAGATTCCTGTGTAAAAACTAATCAATGTGAACTAAAGCAGCTGTTGAATTTTGAAACTCATGTAAACCCAAAACACTAAAATTTTGAGGCTTTATAATGAAAAAGTTATTCAAGCTTAATTCCAATTCATAAAGTTCAGAATCACAGTATTCACTACTATCAAAATCAGTAAGAACAACAACTAATAAAATCTTGTTTACTTTAACTAAACAATATGAAAGAGATAGCTTATCCATAAGCTTAGTATCACAAAGTTTTTCTGGCATAATAAAGTATATAATCAGAATGTTTTAAGATAGATATTGATTTGGGGTTGTAAACACAAATTGTTCTTATAGGTAATCAGTTTATGTAAGTCAGTAAGACAAAATTCATTATCAAAGAAAGTATGTGCCATACTACAAAAATATGAGTGATGGAGATATTTGTTCATTGAGTGTGGGTAGTACATTAGAGAATTAATGGCAGGACGTTTTTCAGCATTGATTAAAAATAGTATTTTTGATGAACTAACAGAGTGCTGTGGCATATCCAATTGTTTGTTGATCTCTGATTTAGGTTCCAAGGAGATGTGAGACTCAACAATATAGAATGCTTTCTGAGTGGTGATAGAATAGGGATGAAGAATTTCACTGCCAACAACAGAAATTCAAGAATGATGTTGTTCATAGCATTCATTAGAGTGTGATCTAGAACAGTGACTGGATGCAGATCAGGTAAAAGGGAATGTGAGCAATGACGTTTTTTTGATTGTGGTAAAACAAGTGGTTGTAACACTGACTCTTCTTGGATATTAAAGAGACAAGTTCTTTGTGTAGTATGTTCAACGCCTGAAATTGAACCCTCAATGATTTGGCTATCTGAGATGTACCACAGATAGGTAAACAAGATTGAATGATCACTCAAATACTCTCTGCTTTCCGAGCTGTATCACAGAGAGGAAGAGGGGCTCAATGCATCAAAATGATAATTAGTCAATTTTGATGGGGTAATTGCTCCCATAATAAGATAATAGTGTCCATAGGCATCTAACCTGTTTGCCAGATGCAAAGGTGATCTCCTATTACAGTATGTGTGCTGCACTCTACAGCTGTTGTTAGAGGGCTGCTCTGGTGGTTCACTATTGCTGCTCAATGTTGTGTTGAAAGTTCTCTTCATTCTCCAGCAACTAAACAAAAAATTTAATTCAAGATCCCAATTTTCAGAATTGTTTGTGTTGGTGGTGCACACCTTGTGGGAGGCATGGTACATAGTGGTTTTATGACAACATGAGGATATGTCACAGAACTATCAAATTGTGTCTCAGGAACATTGCCTAGCTCCAACATGTCAAGGTAAGTGTCATTGTTGTTATTTATTAAATTCTTTGTGTTTAGTAACAGTTGCATTTTTGATATCTTTAATTGTACATTTTCGGGATTGGAAATTGCATGTTTTTCCATTTTCTAAAATGTAGTTATTACACTTTAATACTTTAGTATTTGAGGGAGGACCAGACCAATGGGTAGCTAACTTACATGGCTGTTTAACATAAGAAGTTTGCATTGGTGTAAAGGAGTACATCTTGTGTGGTTCTCTGCAAAGATGTTTGATGTAGTTTCTTGTTTGCCAAGCTGTGCTTTCTTATTTAATTATGGAAATTGTTTCATGAATATTGTGTAATTGTTTTAGTAAATCTTTAATGTAATAATTTGTTTTTGTAATGCTATATTTTTTGTATAACATGTTTAGCATGACTGAAAGTTGTGCAATTCAACAAGATCTGGGAATCATGACCAAGAAGGGGCACCACTATGAACCAAAGAAGCAGCACAAAGAAAGCAGCACCCAGGGTTGTAACCCCTAGAGCTACATGATCATCATCATATTCTGGTGAAAATTCATCCCCCAATACGGAATTACAGTCTCTACACTCACCCCCAGGGAACAATGAAAATGTAAAAAAGGAGTCAAGAAAATGCAGCACTCTTGAGGAGTGAAATAGCGCAGTTAACAGACACATTTAAACAGATGGAGCAACAGAGTGAAATCATCCTGAATGAAATCAAATTAGATATGGAATTGCATCTAGACCAACAAAGCAAACTATTCCAAAAAGAGATTAAAACTCTCACACAACAACTATATGGGTCCAACAAAGATTCTTAGAGCAGAATCAACAATTGCAAGAGAAAAATCAACAACTGGAAAGAATAAATAGACAGTTGATAGAAGACAATGATTTACAAGTAGGAGAACTTGAACAATTAAAAGATAAATTAAGGTTGCTACAGTTAATGGAAGTAGAAAATTGAGGGGACATACAGACCCACGAAATAGAATTCCAATCAAGAAAGAAAAGTGAACTACATGCACCACACATGCCAGCCAACAAAAGAATAACATATGAGAAATTGGATGAAGATGCAGACACCAAGAAACAGAAAATTATAAATGAAATTACAAAGGCAGTAACTACACACCTAGAAGAGGAAGACACAATCAAAAATCATAACAAACCCAAGTACAAAAATTCAATCTTACCACAAAAGACAACCAACAACACAATTCCCTGTAAAGCAACACTACCCAAATTCAATGGGAGGGTAGACAGATACAACCCAACATTTATTGAGTGGTTGCAAATGTTCAAAATCACAATGGCAGAAAGAAAAGTGAGCCAGCAAGCAGCAGCAGCAAGACTACCATTGTACCTGATGGGTACAGCTTCTCAACATTACCTACTATTGGATATGGAAGCAAAGAGGAATTACAAACTACTCTTAGGTGACTTCATAGATTATTATGAAAACAAAAGTTTTAAGAACCAGTATCAAATAATCTTAAATGCAACAAAAATGAAGAAAACTGACAACATATGAAACTACATCCAACAAGTTGAACAATTATTAATGCTAAGTTCAAAGAAAAATAGATACTCAAAATACAACTTATTCTCCCATATCTGCAAGTAAATGCTAGACAGTATCAGAATGCAGTTTGAATTATAGTGCAATGTAGACAACAAGTTAGAAAGAATGATTTGAAATGCAGTCAACATACAGGCAACCATCAAGAACAATGCATGAATATACGTAAAAGCTGCATGGCACAGAGAGGCACTGACATGGAGGAACAATCTCAAACCAAGACCCCCAAGTAAACCTTACACTGACAGTAAACTGCATGGCTTCATCACCTAAATAGTGTTTTGTTAGATCTCATTAAATTATGTTAACAGAAATACACAAAAGCCAAAGCAGTATCAAATTAGTAAATCCCTACCTACAAATATACAACCAATATTATATTATAACAAAGGACTAACAGTAATAATGCCTAGTAGAGGATGTTACAGTTGCTTTAAAAGGTGTAATACCTGTTGTTGCATGCATGGAGGTTTTATAGAAATGCTCAATGTGAGGCATACCAGATCTCCAATTTTTTCATCAATGTGGGCTGTCACTGTGCAAATGAATGTTATTAATGTTTTGTTTAATTATTTTACAATGCCATTACTTTGTTAATGATATAGTGCAGCATGCTCATGCAGTATTTCTAATTGTTGTAATAGTTCCTTGGTTAATAAACTTTCGAATTGTGAGTAGTATGTATCAGAGTCCACCCTGTGGATATTCAACCTTTTCACCTTGGCAGGATGTCTGTGATGTAATTGTGTACTTTGGCCATCTGTGTATCTTTGATGTCATTGGAATACATTCTCTTTTGTTATAATATTTGTTGGCAAACACATTTGTTTGTAGTCTATTGTATAAAATGTAACAATTTTTTTATTCATATATGTTTTTGGAATTACATAATTAATAAGTTAAAATCCCATGAGATTAGAATTGTTTGCAGTCTATTGTATTAAATGTAACTAATTTTTTTATTCATATTACATAATTTTAAATACAATTGAAATTCTACATGCAAGAAATTTACATTGTTGGAATTATACAAATATTTTCAAACATAAATAATTTTTTTTAATATTGTAAAAAATACATTTCACACATATGTCAATTGCAAAAATAAAAGCTTTTTAATCAATAAATATTTTCAAGTAAAAATAATTTTTAAAATATAAATACATATTCTCACCATACAGAGAAATAATAAATTTATTTAGAAAGAAAATATTAAAAGCACTAATAAATGATAAAGTTCATATAGTGAATTTCATCTACTGCTGAATGAACAATGATAATATTCGTCATGACTTCATTGTTGAATGGTGGAGAAATATACAGAGGAATATTCCAAGATAGATGTTCTTCTTTTTAATAATGTTAGTTGATGATGCTAAAACATTCAATTAGTACAATATAAACAGAAATTAAAATAATGACAACAGTTTTAATCTTTACATACACAACAAACAGAAATAATGGAAAACAATCTGACATAACAATGAAAAACAATATGTATTATTATAATGTAAAAGAATGCTTACCAAATAATTTTGTAATTTCATCACAGCATTGTTCTGCAAAGTGTATTGGCACATCATGATTTTCGCAGATAGTGTCTAAATTAATGGTTAATAAACAAGTCATTATTAAAAATGAGATGATGTTCACAATCAAAAACACATGGCAATTAACAATTAAATGTGCAGTAAAACAAATGACGTTTTATTTACAATGAAACTTCATACAAACTGTCATCACAGCGTATTTACAAAAACAGTGTTAGTCCATCTAAAATAAACATTACTGTATTTATTGAAATGTGTGCGAAATTTTTATACAAAAGTCTATTTTCCAAGTGCAATGAATGATCTAAATTGATAATTTAAAATTTTAAGCAAAAGACATATATACCCCACTGTGTATAATCAATTTTTCACAATGTTTGCTTTCATTTTTAATTCATTTGAATCGTGGAACCTAAAGACATGGTAAAACGATAAATAAAACAATTATTTTTGCATACCAAATGGGAATTAAATTTGTCATTTCAAAACTGTGTAATGTGATAATTTATTTGAGATTACGTGGAAGGGAATAAAACACTGCATACTCTAAACAAATACAGTTGTAATGGTACTTTTATAATTACACAAACCAAATCAAGCATGGCGTACGAATGAAACACATATTCAAGTGGATTGTTGTATGAGGCAAGGCAATAAATCACTGAGGCTTTACTTGATATGCAGACAAAATATATTGTTGTAATTACGTTTTTTAAAGTTTATACTAAAACTGTCATAAAATTTGGATTTTGTTAAATGTCTATGAGGAAAACATATCTTCATTTTAACACATTATATTCAGTTTTCACAACGATTCAAGTGGTGATTGTTGAATTCATTCAATAATGTAAGTTATTTTTGCATTTTAAAAAGTTAATATTACTAGCTTTGTTTCATGTGATTACAAAATAATATACAAATTTCACACATTTAATATCTTTGCTAACAAAAATTTGTGTTAGACTTGATGAAAATATATTTTATTAAAGGGAATTGCTTCTAATGACACATCATTCTGAAAGCTTCATAGAGAAAATAAATCCAAAAACAAAACTTAAAACATTACAAATTTTTCTTTCACATATTTTGATTATTAGCGATTTTTTAGAATATAATTTCGAAATCTATGCATTTAGAAATGTAAATTTGAGGTGTATGCAAAGTCAAAACGTTATGCAAAACGAATATTTGTCAATTGTGTTAAAACATATACTAGTGAAACCATAACAAAAGGAAACACTTCAGATGTATTAAACTTATAGCAATACATCAAAATCTGAAGCTAAATCTAGTAATAAATATACATATTTTAGACTCTAAAATAGTAGAAAAATGCTTGGAAATCCAAAATATATTGGAATTCTCTCCAATGCTATATCTTTGAAACTCTAACAAAATCAGATTTATTTTTAAAAATTCTAAATCTCTATATGATTTTAAAACATTTATTAGGAAAATTGAGTTAAAACCTGGTATTCCTAATTGCATATTGCAAGATATAAAACGAGTAAATTGCATTGAAGAAGTTTTTTTTCATTTTATCTGCTTCTGATAATAGTAATTTAAGCTATTTATTTCTATATTTAGAAAATGTTCCAAAGTTGTTTTGACACCTAATATACAAAATGTAGTTTAACTCATTTAACGATTGCTGTTGTGTTTTTAATCTCATAAACAATTACAAGTATATTTTAATTAAATTAAGTTTTAAGTACTGTATGTATACTTAAATTTATTTTATATAGCTCTGATATTCATTTTCGATTAAAAAATTTGCTTCTTTTCATGCAAGCTGTGTACGACTATGTGTTTTGTAAAATCAATCAATTTAATCATTTTTGCGTTATTGTAGTTTTTTATGAAAATTTGTTAGTCTTTTCGTAATTAAAAATGTTTTGTGAGTTTCATGACATCTAATTGATTCGTTTTTAAATGACGTTATGTATTTATTTGCGATTATCAAAATTTTCTCATTGACTGAAGAGAAATGTGAATATTAACACATTCCCAATAAGTATAAAGATTTTATTTTAAAATTCAAAAGCTATGATACAACTTCAAGTAATTAACATTCATTGATTTGTAGAATGTCTTAAAATTTATATTTAGATTAAATTTCCCAAAGGCAAGTAATTTTTTTGGAAAGGACAAAACAAATCACCAAAAGGAAAATATTTTTTTGAAAGGACAAAACAAATCATCAAAAGGAAAATATTTTTTTCGAAAGGACAAAAGAAATCACCAAAAGGAAAATATTTTTTTTGAAAGGACAAAACAAATCACCAAAAGGAAAATATTTTTTTCGAAAGGACAAAACAAATCACCAAAAGAAAAATGTATAAAGTGGAAAACCCATTTAAAAGTCTATAAATGTGTAAAAATAAGTCACAAACGTGAAAAAGATTGGAAAAGGAATGTAAGTCACAAACGTGAAAAAACGTTGGAAAAGGAAGTCTGCTATATGCCTCTAATCAATGATGTTTGAAAAGCCTCTGTATTCTTTCAAGTCCTCACAATAATGGTAGTATTAATAATTTGTTTTATTAATGATTTATTTTGGATTTGACTGTTTATGCATTTTATGTTTTGATGTTTGAAAAGCCTCTGTATTCATTCAAGTCCTCACAATAAGGTAATAAAATTATTTTGTATATTTTAATAACAATGTGCTTAGTTTTACTGTACACGATTGAAGATTGTCTTTGTAATCGCAACAATATATTTGGTTATGACTTAACAATATTTTCTCTGCCTAGATTTTATTGTTGATAATGATGTTTCACTACTTCCCCACAAGAATGTTTTTCTATCCATGGTATAAACAATTTTGTTATTTGTATATTTATATTTGTTTAGATTGATACTTTAATGAAGAAAAATGATGTTCCCATAAAAAGGTTCTGTTGTTTGTTTCGCCTCATGCTAAAGTATATATGATAATTAATCTATATATCGCAATTAATAATTTGTTTAGATTTTTTGATTGAAAGTCTGCTATATGTCTCTAATCAATGATTGAAGAAAGCCTCCAAGTTGTTCAAGTCCTCACAATAATGGTAGTATAAGTAAGTAATTTGTTTTAATAACAATGTGTTTAGTTTTGTTGTACATGATTGAAGATTGTCTCTGTAATTGAAACAATATATTTTGTCTGCATATCAAGTAAAGCCTCTTTGATTTATTACCTTGCCTACACAGCAATCCACTTGAATATGTGTTTCATTCTACGCCATGCTTGAAAAACAATTGATTTGGTTTGTGTAATTATGAAAGTACAACTGTATTTGTTTAGAGTATGCAGTGTTTTATTCCCTTCAACGTAATCTCAAATAAATTATCACATTACACAGTTTTGAAATGACAAATTTAATCCCCGTTTGGTATGCAAAAATAATTGTTTTATTTATCGTTTTACCATGTCTTTAGGTTCCACGATTCAAATCAATTAAAAATGAAAGCGAACATTGTGAAAAATTGATTATACACAGTGGGGTATATATGTCTTTTGTTTAAAATTTTACATTATCGATTTAGATCATTCATTGCACTTGGAAAATAGACTTTTGTATAAAAATTTCGCACACATTTCATTAAAAACAGTAATGTTTTGGATTTTATGTTTGTAATTTAGACTATTCTTTAAATACTGGCACTCATTGGATTGCAGTTTATTATTTTAAGGATACCAAAGTATCCGCCACAGGGAATGCAATTGAGTATTTTGATAGTTTTGGCCTACCAATATTTCAAAGTATTTTTTCAATATTTAAAGATGTTAAGGATAATATTGTGTACAACAGTTCACAGTATCAACAAAGTTCTAGTGTATTATGTGTATACTATTGTATTTCGTTTATATATGAAAGATGCAAGGGAAGAGATTATTTCTCAATACTTAATGATCTTTACAAGAGAAAGTGTGAGAGATATAAAAATGAAGAATATATTAAAAACTATTTTCTAACCTCTTATATAAATGGGATTTAATAATAGTGGAATACCTGAAGCTACTCATTGTTATCATAAGGGTTACAATAATAACATAGAAACAGGTGTTAAACTCATAAAATACAAACTAAATCAAATTGAAAATAATAAGTTAGATATATCAGGGGATGATTTTTTTAATAGAGATTTAAATATGCGCAATGAGAAAATTATAAATGTTCGTGATGGTGAACAGGAAAAGGATACTATTAACAAACAACAAATGGAAGATTATGTTGAAAAAAGACTTGCAAACAATGAAAACAAGATTTTGCGAAATTATTAAGCAATCCAATGCTCAATCATGTAGTGTGAGTCTATGCATAATTTCTATTCAAATTTACAAGACAATTACCAAAAAATATTCAATTATTTGAAAGAACTGAAGGTGGAAAAACATTTGCAGAGAATTATGAACATAGTTTTAAAAAGGCTTATGCAATATCGCAATTCTCTGAAAAAATATGGTTATTTGGTTTGATAAGAACTTTGGAAACTACTGGAGCTGCTTATAAAAATTAATTTTTTAAAACTTAAAGCCATGAGCAAGCTTTAGATTTTCCTACCTATGGTGATAAATGTTTTGATAAAATTTCAATAGAAAATG
>CABFPE010000014.1:8212-28720 GCA_900660155.1 Hofstenia miamia
TATCCGAAAAAAAACATACATATGTCTTTCTTATGATCTACAGAGTCAAATAATGTTTAAATAAGTTGAAAAAGTTGCTTATTTATTGTACTGGTCCAGAAAGGGCTAATGCACTCAGAAAAACAAAGATGATATTATACAATACACATATATATATATATATATATATATAATATCCATTTTAATACAATAAAAGTCCATGTAATATCAGTTATTTAATATTTTCCATTGTACGACTGGCTATTTGATAAATGAACAGTGTAAATGGATTTGAAAACAGCACTGGAATATAGAAAACGGTAAATGTGTGAGAGAACCGCTAATTGAAACCTTGGCAACATCTTCCCAAAAGTTGCTCATGATTTGTAGAGTACGTGGCAAAGTAAAAGACCTTGGAGCATTCACAATGCACCAAAAAGTTTTTGACCAATCGCAGTGGCTAGATCAAATAATCAATTTCAAGTTGTTAAGCATTTACACAGAGTACACAAAATCGAAGTACTTGGTCTCATCTGAACTTGGTATTGAGCACAGATTATCATTAATGGCACAGTTTATCTGTAAAGTGAAAATTGGTTTACTTGGTTTAGCCGTACTAGAGATTTTCCGAAGCTATTTTCATTGTATTAATGCTTAACCATTCATTAAAACAGTGAAAAAAGCTATAATATTGCATGAAAATTGTTTCTATAAACAAAAAATTATAGAAAGCATAATTTTTTATGGAATCAATGTTTGCAGATTGGACACATCATCTATTCTTGTCCAAGATGTAATTGGTCATACATTGACCACATGAATTTTCATTAATAAAATTTGATAACTGTCCGCATTCTACACCCTCCCATTGCATAAAATCAGGCTCTGAATCCGTACTTAGGTTATAAAAACCCAATTGTAGGTTTTCTACCTTATGTTTTTGTGTGTCTTTCGAGCATCTAGTATATATAGCCGTACTTATAGAGACACAGCATTAGTAATTTCATTGGTCAATTAGAAAATTCTTTTACAGAGTTGTTTACAAGAATGTCAAGCATGATCTTTGGACTTGCCATATTCTTGACATTGAAAATGCAATCTGTGCCATCAGTTGGCCCTTTGCCATGATGAATTTCGCTATTGTGCAACCCAATAATTTTTTCTGGCAAAATAGTAGTAAACAAGGAAAAACTATACAGTGTTCGAAACTGAGCTGCACATCCATCACTTCCTAAAATGACCGTACTCACTTTTCTATCAAGTTTCCATATAGAGTGATTTGTGCAATTTAATAGAAGAAACTGAACCTATTCGAGCCGTATTACTAATTGCTAAGGGAAGTTTTTGGATTTCATCATTGTTTCTATAAAATTGCTAGCTGTAGAAATTCAGAAGGATACCTGCCCAAAATAAGTCACATGATTCACAAGTAGCTCATATCATTATGCTTAGATGAAGGATGCCATACAGTAGCTGGATACAAAACTCCATAGTATTAATTCTAATATTCTGTAACTAAGTTGGAGTGAATGTATTTTAGGTAAAACATATCAAATACTAATGAAATTCTATTAAAAAATTCAATGAAAAAGTGCAATACTATTTCATATCAGAATAACTATAATTAATTTAATGAACTTTGCGGGGCCATGGCGCCATAACTTGAAAATGCATGCCGTGGGCCTGCATATCATGCATTGAAATTCAATTACTTCGAAAAGGTGCTGGCCTTGTGTGCCGGATTTGCTCACATATCAAAATGATACCTGCATAATTTTAATCATGAAAAAATTCTATCCTATAGATGCAAATTTTGATGATAATTCAAGTTACTCTGGTCTGCAAATTTCTTGCCACATAACAATGAACTTTACATTATGAAAATATGCATTTTTGATAGGCTATGTAGTTCGAAAATTAAATATTTTAATTGCCTCATTGAAAATCAAATTTACTACATATAGAATCTGTAGGACGAAGTTATTCGAATTATCGTTGTTGAAAATTGACATCATTGAATAAGAAAATCATTTAGAAAAGTAAAAAATGATGATAAAAAGATCATTAAAGAATTTCAGATATATACCTTTACGAAAACCTGATTATTAAATTAGAGTATACAAGAAGTTGAGTTATGTAGTTTAAATTCCATCATAGAATTTTACAAGTCAATATCAGCATTGCATTTTATCAAAATAATTGTTCAATAAAATTATGTCGCATTATATTTTACTTTCCTCATTTGGAATAGAGATCTAATTTCTCATGTAATAGTTTCAGATTCATACAAATATTTTTTTAATATCCTGCAGCACTACCATATTATCTAACACCCGCGTATATACTTTTGATTTTTAAAATATGGCTTATATATATATATATAAAGTGAGATTATTGCAAATCTTGCATAATGAGTATTTAGTAATCAAATATTCAATGTAAATTCTGTAATGATATTTTTGTTTTGTAAATTGTGACAGATTTCATGAAAAATTATTCTAGCAAGAACTATAAGCATATTGTTTTATTGCACTTTAAATGATTCGCAAAGTTTATGATATTTGCTAAAGTTCAATTATTTTTATGCCAACAGATTCCCTAAATAATAATTTAACACTGTTAATTTTGTATGTTTATCATGATATCTGCGTAGCATAATGAGAGAGTTCAAGCACAGAATATTCCCAATAATAGATCCTTGGATGTATTTTGCTATTTTTATGATTAGCTTTTTTATGAGCTGGGATTAACGCCTATGTTCTACAGATGTGATTTTATCAAGTTTTATAGGCCTAGTCACCTAAGGATTAATGAATATTTCCCTGAATTATTTTGCAGCCAATAAAACAGAAGTCTTAATTGTATTTAAGGAGATTATTTGATTAAATTTGCTAAAATTGTTATAAAGCTATGCAAAAACGTATAAAAATAAGCCTTTGAAAAAAATATCGGCGAAGACAGCATTCAGTATTATGTAGATTAATAAATTTCTATCTGTGTTTAAACATATTGTAAAGTAGTAATTTTCTAGTTTCTAACTTGCCCTATTTATTTGCAATAAATTGCGGTGTCATAAATTTAATGCGTTATTAACAGACATAGATCTTGAGATTTATTAGTGTTGTTTATNTGCCTCATTGAAAATCAAATTTACTACATATAGAATCTGTAGGACGAAGTTATTCGAATTATCGTTGTTGAAAATTGACATCATTGAATAAGAAAATCATTTAGAAAAGTAAAAAATGATGATAAAAAGATCATTAAAGAATTTCAGATATATACCTTTACGAAAACCTGATTATTAAATTAGAGTATACAAGAAGTTGAGTTATGTAGTTTAAATTCCATCATAGAATTTTACAAGTCAATATCAGCATTGCATTTTATCAAAATAATTGTTCAATAAAATTATGTCGCATTATATTTTACTTTCCTCATTTGGAATAGAGATCTAATTTCTCATGTAATAGTTTCAGATTCATACAAATATTTTGTTAATATCCTGCAGCACTACCATATTATCTAACACCCGCGTATATACTTTTGATTTTTAAAATATGGCTTATATATATATATATAAAGTGAGATTATTGCAAATCTTGCATAATGAGTATTTAGTAATCAAATATTCAATGTAAATTCTGTAATGATATTTTTGTTTTGTAAATTGTGACAGATTTCATGAAAAATTATTCTAGCAAGAACTATAAGCATATTGTTTTATTGCACTTTAAATGATTCGCAAAGTTTATGATATTTGCTAAAGTTCAATTATTTTTATGCCAACAGATTCCCTAAATAATAATTTAACACTGTTAATTTTGTATGTTTATCATGATATCTGCGTAGCATAATGAGAGAGTTCAAGCACAGAATATTCCCAATAATAGATCCTTGGATGTATTTTGCTATTTTTATGATTAGCTTTTTTATGAGCTGGGATTAACGCCTATGTTCTACAGATGTGATTTTATCAAGTTTTATAGGCCTAGTCACCTAAGGATTAATGAATATTTCCCTGAATTATTTTGCAGCCAATAAAACAGAAGTCTTAATTGTATTTAAGGAGATTATTTGATTAAATTTGCTAAAATTGTTATAAAGCTATGCAAAAACGTATAAAAATAAGCCTTTGGAAAAAATATCGGCGAAGACAGCATTCAGTATTATGTAGATTAATAAATTTCTATCTGTGTTTAAACATATTGTAAAGTAGTAATTTTCTAGTTTCTAACTTGCCCTATTTATTTGCAATAAATTGCGGTGTCATAAATTTAATGCGTTATTAACAGACATAGATCTTGAGATTTATTAGTGTTGTTTATGGCATCGTTAAAACTGTCATACAGTGTGAAGGACAATAATTTTGTTTCGAAGCGATTGATTTTCTTCTTACTAAATATACATAATGGTTTACAAAAAATGTTCTGCCCGAAATGTTGGAAAACCAATTCCCTCGTTAAATAAAGGTCTACTTATACAAAATTTAAAAAACAATTTCTTAAATTTTACGGCAGAACTTTTAATACTATAACACGTTTGAGAGCAAATACGTAAAAAATGCGTGCTTTGAATAATATTCTAACATTAAGGGATGTTTCTTTGTATTCTCCCAAGAGCACTAAATTTTCTGTCGTCATTTGAAAATGGCCATGAAAAATTTATAAACGTCTATAGAAAGTTTATTGGTGTTGAAAATAGTCAGGCTTTATGAATAATATAAAAGAAAACTTGTCTTACAGACACATTTTAATCTGAATATTCCAAGCACTATTGTACGTCCTTTTGATTGGAATTGAATTATTGATTTAATTTGTACAGTACTCTGAATTGCAACTGAAATATTTATTTTATTTCCTTAGGTGTGAATAGGAAAATTTTTGAGAAATTTTCGCTTAATTGTGACTGACAGTAACTGCCATTCGCGTTAATAGTGCAAAGTATATCTTTAATATTTCGTGTTTCATAATTCTTAGTATTCATTTACAAAAATCGGAATCGATAGCATATTATCAGACCCCTTTCGAAATGTAAACCAAGAAATTCTGATATATATATATATATATCCGTTTCATGCACTGGATTGTTGTTGTTGAGCAGCAACTTAAATGAATGGATTTCTTACCACGAGACATCATAGATATGCTGCTATGTGATGAACTACCCTCGTTTGATTAGGGTCTAGGCCCCTAATGCAAATCGGGACAAATCTGCTCTAGTATTCTGCGGTAATTCATAGTTGTTTCAAACATCACAGAATTTGAAAATATACTCACCGAACTTTCTGTAATAGACTTTGGTGGGTTAGGTAAGATTATTTTTTGAAATATATGGCTTAGTTTGGCTAATAAGTCATGTGGATTCCTCAAAATAATCAAAAGTATTGGCCTCAGAAGAAAATTTCAAATTTCTTTACCAACATTGTGTATTATATATATATATATATATATATATGTATATATAATTCTAAATTTGAAAACATTTTAAGTATTACAAATACTGCAAATAGCTGATTACAGTAAACTAACATTACGAAAATTTAAGTATATTGCATGCACTATAAACTTAAAATTTTTAGCGTGTGCTATTTTATTTATTTACATAACTTTCTTTGTTAATACTTGAATAAATGGCAAAATTTTCCTTTAGTATCATAAAGATGTAAATATATCTCTGATTACTCTGATTTCGGTTTCCTGTTGGTGACATTGCTAATATTAAATTAGAAAAAAACTAAATAAATTTTTAGTAATTGGATTATTGTTATTGAAGATGTTCTTTGTTGCACATGATTCCAATGTTGGGAACAATTAGGAAAATTTAAATTTGGATTTGGAGTGTAATATTTTTATTCTTTCTCCGAAATCTTAAACTGAATTGAGAAATGTGGTAGTTAAGATACATAAGATAAATTTGGTTTCTGTAACTCGATGATTCTCTTCTTTGCCGTTCCTTAAACGAAATTCTATTAAAGTATCTAACAATGAAAATATAATTAGTAGGAAAAATATGACATCGGCAATCGAAACTCTTATTTTTATATTACAGATAATTATTTATCATAGCATTACTAAATTCACTCGAAGGACATAATTTGTCAGGCATGAATTTCAACACATTCAGAATTTTTATTGTCCTGATTGCACATGATTGGAATATATGTATTTTCAAAGACATAAAATGTTATTAATAAAATTGAAACTGAATCTGATATCTGGAATATTGGTAGGAAAAATCGTGTGCAGGAGAATTGCAGTGTTGTGGTCATAGGAAAAATGAAAAAGGAACAAAATTTGTCACTTCCAAATGCTAAATTCATTGAAGAAGTGCCACAGAGCTTAGTGTGAAAAATGAGAAGTACATGTAAATAGAGATGATGATGCATTTCGCAAATAGAGAAGAAGATTTTTGACAAAAATAGAGTTTCACAACGAGATTGAATATAAATGGAAGCTGAAGAGAGCAAAAAGAAATTCTACTATTACTAAGAACATCGTTATCAGCAAGTAAAAACAATAAGAGTCATCTAAGCGTTAGATGGCATAAAATCTCACAGAAACAAACTTCTTGAAATTTAATGAATTTCCCAGTCCTAGAGTCTGATATGTAATGATAAGAGGAACTGAAAATACAGTGATTTTGTCTCCATTTGCTATTTGCATAGCATTAAATTTCTGTATTTGTAAAATTTAGTAATGCAATGCCATCTTGGGACAAATAATATCATTGGCAAAAGTGTTCAAATATGGACCAAAAGTTGATTTATACGATTTGTTAAAATAAATTAAATATTCGAAACTGCTTTTTATACGAAAATAAATTCGTTCACTATTACTAAATCATCTAAATACAAATGAATGTGAGATGCAATATTTCTCACGCAAATTGTTTGAGCATTTGACTTAATCAATCCAAAACCGGATCGCAATAAGCTGGAAATTCTCATTTAAAATTACGAATATATACTTCAAACCCTACAATCATAAAAAATATAAACTGTTTTCATTATGCTTATACAAGGACAACAAAAATCATTAAATTATAGTAGTAGTAATATCTTTGTTATATTTACGTCACTGTTATCTGTTTGTAATTACCCACAATTAAAAATAGTCTTGTAGCAGTAGTAGTAGCAGATTTTGGCTTAAAACTAGTCAAGTGGTGGAGTCGGTCGGGAAATAATCGACCCGACTCCATCTCTGCTTCAGGATATCCCTTTTGGGAATATTAAGGGACAAATTTCGCATAACATGGATAAAGGTTTTACCTGATTTTGCGCAACTGACCAACATTGTACACTTTCTAAGTTATATAGCACTATAGTGCACCATTTCACTAGGTGGCAAGGAAAAAGTAAACGTATTAAAAAATGATCTTAGGATTATTTATTAACGTTCTATTTAGACTGAAATGAGGAAAGCAATTTTTATTAAATGATATAACATTTTGCATGAAACTTCCATGTCAACCAAATGGTTTAACGTGACAATGTAATGAGATGACACAATGATTATGAGTTGTGGGATGAGATAGACATGGTTGAGAAAATAATATCCGATCAAAAGATTGAAGAACACGGACTACGAAATTCAACAAAAATTGCACAAAAAAACCATAGCAATTGGTATTGAGTTAAAATTGATAGCCGGCACTCTAAGCAAAATGTACTGAAAAATAATAGCGACGAGTGTGAGTTGGACGATTTGAAGTGAAATGAAATGCCAATATTGGAATATTTAAGCGCAGAATGCTGAGAACAGATACTATTGAAAATGGAGTTTATATAAAACACAAAATACATATAATTTTAATAATCTTGTTCATATAAATTTTAAACATTATTATTACGGAAATAAAATTACCAGTGAGATTTTCTAAATAGATTGGAGACTGTACGTGTTTTGTGTTCAGGAGATAGCAACTAAAAAAGGTTCAAGAATCACTAAACGCCTCAGCCATTGCTGTTTTGCGCCAAATCTGTGTACAAGCATTAGGAACGTCTTCCTTCAAAACAGAATTTTGTCATCAACTAGTTCGAAGCATTCTCGTTAGGATTCACTATTTGTGTTGTTCTCATTCATTCTGTTCCGAACATATTTTCCACTATTTACTTTTGGGGTTTTTTATTTACCATAGTCATATTTCGTAAGAGCTGAGCTTCATATTATGTTCTTGAAGTATGTGCAGTGGTCTTAAACGTATGCGTGATATAGTACTTATTAGGGTGTAGTTACTTCAGTTTGGGTAGATAAGTAATGCAATGCTAAACATTTAAAAAGCTGTTATGGACAAATTAGTTCCTAAAATGTTGATAAGTACTTTCATTCTGACAAATAAAAAAATTAAATAAAAACCACACCAATTTCTTAGATATAATTTAACTTCAATGGATATGATAATCATGCAAGTCTTGTAAAATTTTATAGAGATTGATATGGCACATTAGTTAGCGCTAAAAATTAATATCTGTCATAGTGATACGCATCAAAGAGCAATAATATTATTTAATCGTTATTAAATATGATATTAATTCTTTAATCATTGATTAATCCAGTGTACTGCTATCAAAATTTCAAAATATACTCAGAGAAAGCTGCTTTCCTATTATTAGCATTTATTTGTTTCGTAAGATCATTATCTAAATTAGCACTATCACATATAATTTATTAAATCTTTTGTCATTAAATAATCTATTCGAAATATAACGCAATGAATCTAATGCTTCTAGCCTTATATATTTCCAAAAATATAAATGATCGAAATACATCAAGAGCTATTAATCCGAAATTATGACAATTAAATTAATATTTTAACTTTAATGGATTTTTTCAGAAGTAGTTCGTGAACATCGGCATCCTTATCAGAAATACGTTAAAAACACCTCCTGTCATATATATATATATATATATATATATATATAGTTATACTAAATAGTAAGCAAATTGTATATGTCGCTATGTATCAGCAAGATTTTTTGTTGTTAAAAAATGTAATGATAATATGATAATCATGCCCGCAGTGGTGGCAATGGGTGTACAGACTACTATTTGAAACAATGTTTTAGAACAAAGATAAATTTTATTGAATGTAGCAGCCTAAGTATAGGTTTCCATTTTCAGCTGGAAGTTGGCAAACTTAGAGTATATTCCACAAACATAGTTAGAATGTTAATCAATCTATTCACGACCACCCAATATCATACAGAATTTTTTTCTGCAGATATATATACAGTATATATATACTTACATGCTCTGTTATAATTGGGAATAGGAAAAACTACTCAATCCGTTTTTTGAAGCCTTTTTTTGATAGTAATTTTATGCATGCTTCCAGTTACCATTGAAATTGAAGCAGCATTCTGGTGTCTGACGAACCAAAAACTATAGGTTATCTATGCCCATACGAAGTCATCCCAGCATAAGCCGGATTATCTTAAGATGATTTTGTAGTATTCTACAAGATTTTTTATATGTGTGAATTTGATAATACCAACAGGACGCATATTCATCTAGGTTATATTGATAAACAATCTCAACGTACAACTGCTTGTTTGTCAACATGGATTTGACAACATTAGTTTGACTGTAAATCGATTAATGAGAACAATTTTGGAAAATATTAAAAAAATAATACCATAGCGTTAATCATAATCAACTCTAAAATGTTGACAAAAAATCAGAGGCTTGAGCTGTGCACAAAATTGAAAAAATGAACTCTAACCAATTTCACACATGAACCGGCCGAGACCTATTAAATTTGATTGAAATATTGTGACAAGGCGCATTTCCTGCGGGTTAGCCCACTCACTACTTGTCATCTATCCGAGTCGAGTCGAGTCGAGCCGAGCCGAGCTTGAGCAGTGCTTTGGATATTCATGAGCCCAAAACCAGCCACATTTGAATTGGATTGTTCTACTTGTCTTAATATTTCAATTTCCGATTTTTTGTGTTTTCTATAGTCTTATTAAATCTTTATTAAAAGACTGGAAGAACTATGCAAAAATATTCTGGAAAGCGCGAGATTTTCAGAAGTTAGCAAGATAAAACGAGCTTTATAGAAATATTCTCTTTGACCAGTCGAGACGAACAAAAAAAACTTCGGTTTGTTGACAAGTCTGCCCTCACATCTTCCGAAATTGGGTGGTACCTTACTTACTTGTTTCTTTACGAGATCCTCAATAATTGAATTCGCTGTGACGCATTTTTTGCATGCACTGTAGGAATTAGGCTTGGTCTGAAGTAGTCTGCGCACAATCCTAAAGCCAAGCCTAATAAAAATCTTGGATTTGCCAAGGCTAGACTTCTTATACCTCAACCCATTATCATACAATATAATTGAAAATGTTTAATTAGTGGGTACTCTGAAAATGATAGTCTCAAAATTGTGCACTTTATTCTCATTTAATGAAAAATTTTTGAAATCACAGAAAATATACAAGAAGCAAAATCTATTGTGCTGGATACAGAAGCAATATCTCCATCAATAGTTATTGCAGCAATTGTGTTCCCAGTGGAACAACATTGAATATCAAACAAAACATAGCCAATAATTAGAGCTGTCAGCACTGCTAGGCATTTTCGGATACTTCATAGAAATAATTTGAAGATGTCTCATTTTTTATGAAATGGTTTAAAGGTGTATGTCTAATTTTTCAAAGAAGTAATCAGTAATCACTTAATCTCCTCCTCTTCTCTTGAATTTGAACCCAAATGAGTTGTGTATTAAATTAAACCTAGTTTTCAAAACAGACAGCTCTACCTTTGTGTTTGTTCGAATCAGCTAGGGTAACAAATGATACTTAACTATGGCTAAATTTTTTCAATAATTCAACGAATAATTTTTTGTCTAACAATATCCATCAAGAGATGCTTCACAATATATTTGAATATTTGCAAGGCCAATGTCAATATAACAAATTTGATAAATAAAAATTTTAAAATGGCTCCTTCTTTAAATAAAAAATATTGTTCTACAAATTTCATGTATTGCATTATAATGCAATTGCTAAAATAAGTTGCCTGCTTCCATTCAGTGTCAAACTTTGCATTTCTCATTATATATAGTCTTTCTAGCCATTGATCGGTACACTATTAGCCGTATTCCACAGGAAAGTTAGGTTTGCTGCTCAAGCTCATTCAAGTCCTCACGTAAATCTCACAAAAAAAATTTCATTGAGTTTCTTGGTGAAATTGCAAGGAATGGAGACAACAAAAACTTGGGGTACAATTTGAAGATAAATTGAATTACCGTTGTGTGTCAATTCCATTTATATATAAAGTGTTTACAAAACAATTCATAGGAACATGCCGCTGATAACATACACCAAATATTGCAGAATTCGTATAACAATTTATAGGTATTCATTCTAAAAAGTTTGAACACTTTTCAACATTTAGAAAAAATTTACTTTGCTTCTTGAATTTTTTTGAACTCAAGCCTATTAAATCGAACCTAAATGAGAATGTTAAATGGTTATGCTGTACCATGCTATCTCTCATAAATGCTTATATACAATGTATTAAAGTTTAAAGCTTGTACACAATTAAATAGACATGTGTTCGGTCAAATTACAGAATTGTTTTGAATTTTTATATTTACCTGTTAATGATTCTCTTTATTGTATAAAACAGGATTCAAAAGAAAATTGACTAATTGTGAATATCACGTTTCGATTTCAAATATATTTTTAAATATGCAATAATCATTTGCAAGATATAAATATGCAATTATGCTATACATTGTTAGTAAGTTGTCAATTAATAGGAGTAAAATAATAACTTAATGAAATTTCATACATTTAAAGTCTATCAACTATTTTAAAATGACCATTAAAACTAGTGCCCCGCGGCCCAATATATTTCAACCGGATTAACCGAACAGGGTTGTTCCTTAACTTAGTGGGTTTTAAATGCATCTTTAAAAATTAGCAATTGCTTGGTTACATGTAGCTATATATATATATATATATATATATATATCTGTATATCTGCTATATATATATATATATATGTATATACATATATATATATGTTTTGTTTTTATTTATTTATATGTATACAATCAGAGAATAAACATACATTGAAAATAAAATTTTTCCGTCAAAACAAGTTCTAACTCTGCTTTAAAGCAGTTGAATAATTTGAAATTCATTAAATTTGAAGTCGCAGGTATGGTCTCATCAACTTCGCATTGTCTGGAGTAGAAAGTAATTTTGATTCTTGATTAAACAAGGCTATGCATATTAAAATGATTATGTATAAATAACATAATGGCTTCATTGTAGTGAAAACTTAGTATTTGTAGAAATATCAAAAACATGATGGCTAAGATTTGTAGATGAGATGATATATTCATTATAATAATTGTGAAAATTAAGAATTTGAAGAGACAGTGACTTATGTAATAAATAATTATTAAATGGAAATCTTCAGATGCTGTTTTGTTTTGACAAAGTGCAAAGATTTGGATTCCTACAATTTTTAAGATCTATTTCAAGAATGTCATTTCTTTATCATTAAAATAAATGAAATGCATACAGATGAGTTGAAAAGAATATTAAATGAAAATATATATACAAATAATGTAATATTTTCTTGAAATATAGTACCACCAGTTAACACGAAACGAAAATGCAACGGCTTAGAAAAATGCAGATATGAAGATAATGTACCAGGGGTGTTCAAAATATTCGTAGAATTTTACTTCATATACATGTATAATTCATAAAAACAAAAGTATCACCACATATCTTCCCTAACTGTAATTCACTTAGATCATCGGTGCTGACGTGCCCCAATTCCCGCATGGAAGAAGTCTTGTGGCTTGNATATATATATATATACATTATTGTCTGTTATTAGGCTATGCTACCGATATTCACCTTGCACTTGAAGTTTGTAATGCAGCATTCTCATAGTGGGGATATGTAAAGTTTTTAATTTGATGGATAAATAGTACTCCTGGATTGTAGGAACAAATACAATTTAAACAGAATTGTTGGTAATGTGGTTTTGAAGATTGGCTTACTTTACCAACTATGTTACATTTCGTCTTGGTTTTGAACCAGAGTTGGAACCGGCCGGAAATTTTAAGGCCGGGGCCGGTAGTTGGCCGGCCGGTTTTCGGCCCGTTTTGGCCGGTAAATTATATTAGCATTTTATATTTAAACTATGCAAGTACATTGTATATATATATATATATATATATATATATATAAATATAAACATAAGCTGTTTTACACATGGCGATGCATAGAGCTGATATTGCATAACGCAAATTTCAATCTATTATAACTATATTTCTATCAAAGCACAATTTTGATATTTTTTATAACTTTAATCAGCTGTTTTCACTTTCAGTGAATGGAAAATTGTGAACGTTTTAGTTTTTATATAGTTAGTTTATTTCAAGCTTAAATCTTATACATTATATTTTCAGTATTATAAACAGGTTCTTTTAATATTATTAGTAAGTTCCATAGAAAACTAAAGTAAAATTACCCTATCAAAAAGCAGAACAACTCCGTTTGTAGCAAAATTTAGGAGAGATTCCAGAATGTAAATGTAATTATTATTCAAATTGCAATACTGTAAAATTGCTCATAGTATAATATTTTTTCGAACTTTAGATTTTAATAGAAGTTCCTCCCAAACTAAACAAAGTATTCCCTGTTTATAATAAAAAACAAGAATATTTTTTATAATTTCGGCCGGTAAGCGGCCGGTAATTTTACCGGCCTTTCATGAAATTTAAAAGTGGCTGCAGGCTGGTAAATTGCCGGCCCCGGCCCAACCGGCCTCGGCCAGCCGGTAGCCGGTTCCATCTCTGTTTTGAACACCGGACCACCCTTCCGCAAACGATTAATTAGGTGGCCTATGAATAATTACTCTGGCTCATTATTACTATTATGGCTTTTTTCAGATGTGTGCTGTGTTGAGTAGCACAAAACACAATTGTTAAAGAAATACCTAATGCTTAATATTTATTGTAGAAGCAAGAATTAATATACTGTATCCCACACATAGTCAAACGAGATTTCAACTCTGACGCAAACATTGTTTGAGTGATTTGGAATTCATGTTTTATTAAAACTAAGAGCCGAATATTATCTCTCGATACACGATTTTAAATATCATTTTACAAATTACAATATTCTTTTCCCACAATTGAAAGTACATTGTGATTAAGTTTAAAACAGCTGAAATTTCATTCATAAATTTCGACACAGGTGGATAAAACTCCAACGGAAATGAAACCAACTTTAATCAACCTCAATTTGGTCCCGATACCATTTTGATTGTTTTATTGGAGCTGATTAATGAAAACAGGATAATATATTAACATTTAGTAATTCGATTTCAAATACATGGTATAAGCAGATGGTGGATGGTTTACTTGAATGGCAATGTAAATAATAGATATATTGGAATGCCTTCTTGACGCCTAGTTGACAATAATAATTCAATACCGTCGCATGTTTACGGAAGTCAATACATCATTTAACGTTCAAACATGGAAACGAAACAATCGAAAGTACTAAATTCTTAAAAACTTTCTATTGTAGTTTACGCAAAACCGCTCCCTTCAAATTAAAGATTTAGACATTAAAGAAAATCATGATTTTTTCATTATTACACTTTTTAAGTAGCGTACACACTTACAACTTTGGCCGCAACTTTTTGTGTAATTCTAAAGTTCAGAGCGAAAATATTTTGCGTACACACTTACAACTTTGTGCGCAACTTTTTGGTTGAATTATATTCATTGCCATTAATAAAAATTAAATCTCGCAGTAAAATGCACTACAACCAATACAATCAAGCAGTCTGAAGAAAGAAGACCTCGTTTTGAAAAGATCTTGCGTAATTTTAATCAGTTATGTAAATAATAATGCGCTGTTAAATTCTTTCTCTGTGAGAAATGACAAAATCGTAAAATATGAATTAAAAGTTCACAACAAAGTTGGAATCACGTAGACACTTTCAACTTTTGTTGTACGCATAATTAAATCACGAGAGGTTGTGCGCAAAAGTAAAACCAATGGAATTTTTCAAGTTTGATTTCAACAAAGTCCGAATCGCGTACACACAACTATTGGTTGTTGGCCTCACTAAATTAAAAAAGTTTGCGCGTAAAGTTGAAAGTGTGTACGCTACTTTAAGGTTCTTAAAAATATAACATTTACAAATGCATAGAGCTCTGCGAGCTCTTAAAACTCAACTCGACATTTTGATTATTCGATACGAAATGATATTTTCTTGAATGTGATCTATTTTCTTCAATTTCTGCCTGTTATATCGAAGAATCCATCTTTTCACTATTTATCTCAAATTGCAAGCATCAGTCCTGGCTTCTCCAATTTATTTTAATATGCTGTATTTCTGTTTTAGATTTAAATATAGTGGCACAGATATATCTAGCTTAGTCTAAGAAGAAAATTAGTCCAAAATTATTTGTAACTCAACTCGAACTAGTGTGTTAGAATTCCAACTCAACTCGAATTCGACTCTAACAAAAAAACTCAACTCACGGGAGCATTAGAATACGTTTTCAAAAAACGATAAAATAGAAATGGTGATGACAGAGATGAATGTATTTAGCAATGTTATTCATTATTTAAGCATGTCGAGAAATCGTTCTTATGAAGAATGCCCGCTGGCATTTACAAGTACTAGGTGAGAACATGTTAATTGTTCTTAACGTCAAAGTGTAATTCAGAATTAAAGAGGCAATTGTTTAAAACAAATTGGTAACAATGTTTGTCATCTGTGAATTTACATTCATTCAAATTTGAAAACTTTAATTATGTGTAACACGTTTTGAATTAGAAAGTTACCGTGGAGACCAGATGCAATCAAATGCGTCAACAATTTAATTGAGAAATTTAATCAAGTTAATTCGCTTCCAAGCTGAAAACTACCAGTGACACTTTTCAGGAAAAATACCCGTCCTTACGATATCTGAAAACGGAAAACGTATATTTTTTCGATTTCTCGCTTAGATCAAGGCTTCTATCTTGAGTTTATCCAATTATGTCAGACCTCAAGTAGCATTGCCTGAGATCATGGAGTTCTTGGATGAGCTCAGTTATGAATTTACTTCGCATTTCTACTCTGTTCGTCAAATACGAGAAACCTTACATGAGCATGACATGCTTTAAAAATTTCATTCCACTAGTAATTTTCCATTTTTCCTTTTGAAGTCAATATGCAATCTGCAAGCGATGTTTGGATGTTGTAGGATTCTAATGTGGCTTGAATTTTCACTAGATATTATCGTCTGATATAATAAAAATTGTTGAAGTAAATGGTGGTCTAAAGATGTATGGTTCAGTGGGTCCAAGGGTGCTGGTAAACTAAGAGTCAATATTGGACAACTAACCATCTGTTTTCATTTGGTCTTAGAGTACAAATATTTCATTATTACCTGAACAAACCATTATTGAATATATAACGGGAAAGAAGAATTCGACATTCCACAATGTTTACTCCCCCATGTACATCATTATTCTGAAACCCACGTGTTGCACAGTTTCATGTAGAAACTTACTAACTATAATTTTACGTTAATTCCAATATAAAGCAAGTTGTAGAAATATACCATCTACCGTTTTTGAAAAAATTAAACTTAGTTACATTTACTTTGAGGTCTTCCAACGTCTTAATCGCAAAAAATATGTAATAATCTTGTGGAATAAGGCTTCAAAGTAGGCAAAATAAACTGAATATGTATAGCAATATTAAATACAGTACTGATAAATAATTGAGTACAATGAATAGTATTCAAGAAGGAACAGTACGACAGGAGCCAAGAAAATGAGTAGAGAGTACAACATGTTAGATGGCTTTTGCCTTGTCCTGCCATTTTCAAAAGGTAATCTCTATGTTAATTACTAGAATCGTTTTAAATTTATGGATTTATAAACTTGCTAATATTTTCAACTTTTTTTCTAAAATACAAAATGTGTCGTTCAAAACTTGATGAAGGCATCATATATTAATGAGTTTACTTGATCATCAATAATATTGAAATTTCCAATTACAACTAACCTGATTTAATGTGTTACAAACATCTATCAAGAAACTGCTTTCTAAGTGTAGGCAATGAAAACATTTTAAATTGATTTTAAATATTTAACATTATCTGGCAAATTGAAAGTTCATAGGAATAATTGTAATACGATTAATAGTTGAAGCTCAAACATTCAGTTTCACTAAGAAAATCATTTCATGATTAACAGATTTTAAAATATAGTTTATCTCAAATGCTATGATTTAATTTTATTCAGAATCTTAACTTCCATTAATTATGCAAATGCACTTTTTTCAAATTTAAATGAATCATTAAGTAAAAAATACTTACAATCGAATTAAAATGGGCATTGAATGTTTGTCAGAAAAACCCCTCCAAAACAAGAAATTTCATTTTGTCATCCATGCTGTCTCCAAATCAACTTTTTGTTTTTAATATTTTGATTAAGTTTTCCAAAATAACAAATCAAATGCCTCCTTATAGTTCAATATCATTTCCAAACTTAAGTCATAAGCACAATATAAGAACAAATGATTATACTAGCATTAAACTTCGTAAAAAAATCAACAAACTGTCTTTTATTAATGTTACAATTCGCAATTGGAATCGATTACCAAATGAAATTAATAATAATTAAGAGTACAATTGCTTAAAAGAAAATTGAAAGCATTTATGATGAAAGAAAAATTCGTTTTGTGTAAATCATGGCTAGGATTCAAATTTTACAATAAAGATTATACAATAACTCGCAACTAATTTTATAGTCTTGTTATTTTTTGTAAATATTATTGTTATTTGTTATCATTCTTCACGCTATTCAGATAATAACCAGTCTTGTAATTTAAAATATTATCTGAATATGGAATATCTTATCTAATCTTATCTTATCTTGTCCAGGATATCCTTTTTTAAATAAATCAATTTTAAATGGAGCAGACATTTTGAAGTTGTGTTGTTAACAATTTTCCCAGCTACTTGCATTAAATGTTTTTAAAAAAATTTCAATTACTCTGCCTAATCGTTAGATCATACAATGATTCCAAGTTCAAGTCACTTCATATAGAGCAAGTGGTAGCATAGCAAAGGTAAAGTAGCAAAAACTATTATTTGGTATTAATTACAACTAATTCCAAAACCAATCTTGGATGTATGGAGATTTTTGTAGTTATTAAAGAATGGTTATCAAATTCTCGAACAAGAGATTGTATTGAAATTGTCTAAGCGTTTACACTAATCAAATACCTGTTGAATTTTCGGATTAGGTGAAACTTAAGAAAGAATGTGTATAGTAATAACACACAAAGTTAATAAATTTTAAAAAACCAACAAGTAGGATGTGGTGTATTGAACGGAATTTATTTTTTCGAAAAAATATGGATATATATATATATATATATATATATATATATATATATAGAAAAAATATATCCTATTCCTATATGTCAAAATCAAATTGGTATTTTCTTATGCANAATATATATATATATATATATATATATATATAGCATTTCAATCCATAATCCAAGCTCATGGAATACGGATGGGTAACTTAAATTTACTCTTGGATAACAGCAGGTTGGCATTTAACAAATTCAAAAGATAAATTTGGCTTTAACACTAATTTGAATGATTTTGCTTAATAGTTTAACCTTATGTTCCTTAGTTGTAACCCTGTATTTTCCTATTTCTTTACTACACAAGATAAGGCAAAATCCTAAAAAAATTGCATTGATTGAAATATGGGTTCATAATTGTTTAGAAAGAAACTTAACGTGGTTTCATTCTGGCACAAACCGAAGCAGATCGTTCTTTATAACGTTTGAAGTTGATTAAAGCCTAGGGCACTGGCAATATATATGAACACCTGCCATCGAACTATTAAATGTTAAGACAGAAAATAATTACATAAATGTTTGTCAAAGCAAAGGTTTTACTTGAAAATGAAACTCAATTTTTAACATAATGCATTAATTTTCGAAAATTCAAATTTCCGATTTCCTAAAATATTTTTCCACAAAAATGCATGTTAGTAATTTAGCGTGACAATCATACGCAAATATTTAAAGCATTCGTTCATTCTATCAAAGCATAACTTTGCCTCCATGATACTTGTCAGCTCATTGCAGCAGGATGATCTGATAAATTTCACGTCAAAACCAATTTTGTATCTGAAGTTCAATTAGAAATTACATGAAGATTGAATAAAAATTAATACCATGTCGAGAAATCACAGTTCATTATTTAAGAACTGTGGTTTCTATTGATAGAGAGATAGATACAGAGGGTCTTTCAAGCAATTTGGTTTTACTTAAGAAATTGTTAAATTTATATGATATTGGTACCTGAATTTTAGATGGAGTGTTCTTGTGTGTTTAAAACAATAAAACCAGTGAACATTTCTATAATTTAACAAATACGAAACTATAGTGTGTAGGAAATCACTAGGAATTACGAAAATTCGGTATAAAAATATTTTGACAAGCGGTAATTTTCATTTGATAAATTGCAATTCTCAATTGAGAGGAAATCACTTTCTTTAGGAAAACCCTGTAGAATCGATCGAATAATTTTAGGTTTTCCAAAATTTGCTTATTTCATCCATCATTAGAATTCGAAATTTATCAAGTAAGAAGACAATTTCTAAAAAAAGAAATGTAATCCAAATAGAAGATAATGTTTCTAGAGAAACAAATCACAGTTCTTTCTCAAAATGTGTAAATAATTGATAGCAATAAAAAGTGAGAAAAACTCTTCAACAAGAACTTTCACTGCAACAAACCAAACACAGTTATTATTTTAACATCCGAGTTTTAAGAAGCAACAAACTTCTTTTTAATGTATGTGCAAGCCGAATATATGTTTAATGAATTGTTTGTGTTTAGGTACAATTTTTATTTCTGGCTAACCTCTTACCAATTCAAATCATTACTAAACTTAGTATCCTAAAATTATAATAAAACTTTCAAGTTGTTTTCAATCTCACTTTTGAAAAGAAAATGGTCCTCTTCGTTTTACCAAATAGCCCTATTCTGATAAATGTAAATAAAGATGATGGACAAAATGCATTCAAAAATCCAGGCATAATAATATAATCCAACATTTTAGAAACCTCTTTTGAAATTGCATTTCTCAAATTAGAAAAAGTAATATCAACACTAAATAGTATTTTGTAACAAGCATACCAGTCTCTTTTCTTAAACGACATTTTCCAGGTCGATGTCTGTGAATGTCTGCACACTCGAATTTTTTTCCGCAGATACCAAACAGATTTTTATACCCACCACAATGATCGTCATAACCTCCTGCGCATTTGTCGCAACAACTGCATTCTATGTGCACAATACCATGCTTGCAGTTTTTAACCTACAAAATAGATTTTAAATTCTAAGAAATCTTCAATATTTATATTATCCTAAATTGAAACTTACTACTATTAATCCATCAATCTTCTAACAAACATTCAATATTTTTCATTCAATGCAAAGAAATGAGAGA
>CABFPE010000014.1:130673-144418 GCA_900660155.1 Hofstenia miamia
TGGCATGCGCGTTTAGACCTCCTTATTACCCGAACAATAGCCATGGGGAGAATATGAATGCTTTTAAATAAATCGTATTTTACATTAATAGTTAGTACTTCAGGCACAAACATTCATCATTACATGAGTACAAATTGATCTACATGTGTTATTTTCACAATTCTTAATATGATGGAACAAAAGTAATAAGTAATATTTATTTGTATTTATTGTCAATTATTCTAAACAATTTTTACACCCCTGGCTAGTGTTTTCATTTCCAACAATTTATTGTTTTTAGATATAATTCTAGATTACCAATGCCTGGTAGACCTGAAAGGCGCAAAAAAGAACTTTTGGATGTTGCAAGGACATGCAAGTCCCTAACAACCTTTTTTAAAAGTAAGCAATGCCCTAACGAAATAGAGACAAACTTTCAATCCAACATAACCTCAGATGTACCGTCCGCAGTTCAAATTAATGATTTGTCCAATGTTTATTCTAATGAAAATTCCAATAGGCACTCTAATATACACCCTGGTGCAGAAAAATTAAGCAATTTAGTCTGTTCACCTATAGCAAAGAAATTAAAATTTAACACTGCTTCAATATCTAGAACAGCAGATGCTGGAAAATGGATAAACTAAACCATATCAACAGAGGAGGTGAACAAAGTTATTAAATCCTTGTCGAGAGAAAAAAGTACGAACTTCTCAAGCACCATCATATACCATCAGATGATTTTATTTACCCTACGACATTTCTTGGTGGCTGTAGCAGATCATTCATGCCTTTATGGCTGAAAGAGTTTTCTTGGATAGCATACAGTGTGCAGCTTGATGGTGTGTACTGTATTTCCTGCATGCTATTTGTGTAAGATAGGAATGGTAAAGGGGCTCTTGTGAATGGCCCTTTTACAAAGTGGCACAAAAAGTCCATGAAAATGAACGCCCATGAAAGATGCGCATTCCATCACTATTCAATGCAGAATGCTGAAGAATTTATTAGTACTTACGAGAGTTCAATGAGAACTTTACCAGTTTTGTTAGATAATGGATTAAAGACGCTAATAGAAGAAAACAGGAACATTGTAAAAAATGTAGCCCGCTCTGTTTTGTGGTGTGCCCGACAATGCATTGCTCTTCGAGGCCATTCTAATGAAGACCCAAACTGCTTGGAATATTCTGATGACATTAAGGATCATCTTCAGGACCCTCGAGCAAACAATGCTAAAATGATTTCACCAAAAATTCAAAATGAAATTATAAATATTATAGAAATAATTTCATCTTGAAACAAATATCTGAAGAAATTCGCCAAGCAAGATATTTTAGAATTATGTCTGATGAAGTAACAACGCATAATACTGAAGAGTTATCTCTGTGTGTACGATTTGTTAATAAGGAAAGCAATATTCGCGAGATGCTTTTCTGAAGTTCATTCAACTGGATAGAATAACTGGTCGGTGTATTGCAAATGCCATCAAACAATGTCTAAAAGACCTGAATATAGATACTAGGAACATGAGAGGTCAAGGTTATGATGGAGCATCGAACATGTCTTCAGAAATTTGCAGTGTACAAGCACGTATCAAAGAAGAAGCTACTCTTGCTACATACATCCATTCTTCCGGAAATGCATTAAATCTATGCATTGCATCCGTACGTCAATTACTTGAAATCAGAAATGCCATTGATCGTCTGAAATATGTCCCCCTATTCTTCTTGTAGAGTCCTAAGAGAGGCACTCTATTGTCCAAGGTCGCCAACATGTCTAAAAATTTCGAAAATAAAAAGGTTCTGAAGAATATTTGTAAAACAAGATCACCTCAACGCCATGATTCTTATGAGCATTTTTACAACGCATATCTCTTCTTGACTGAAGCCTTAAAAATCATTGGCTATAAACTACACAAGGAAAAATATCCTGGATTTACTGATTGGGATGTCAAAGACAGATCTGCTGCGCAATCTATGTATACCAATATAACCTCATTTTGTTTTATTAAAACGTTCATTACAATTCACTCACATTTATCACATTTGGCACCACTAACATGCAAACTTCAAAAGTCCACTATTGATATCATCGAGGCCTATGCTTTGGTCAATGACACTAAGAAAGCAATTGTTTTTGAGCGTGACCATATTGATACAGAATCTCCTCATATTTTCATTAAATCAGTTGACATGGCTGATGCAGTTGACGTCCAGCCCGAAGTTCTGCGCATTGTTGATCGCCAGATCATAGATCCAATATTCCCAAGTGACTCCCCATCAGATCATTTCAAAAGAAAAATAGCAATTCCATTTCTAGATCACTTAATCACCAAGCTTAAGACTAGATTTACGAGATTAGGCATGCTTCCAAACTTCTTGTTACAGTCCCTTCTGTGCTTTGCCTAAAAGAATTGCCTACAATCAAGGAAGAACAGTCTTATGTTGTCGAAACTTATCAAAATGATCTGCCTTCAAAAGGAAAATCAACAGAGAAGTAAATTTATAATTTTTTACTTTAAGTTTAACATTGTAAACGCTTACATTTAATCATACAAATTTATATTTATTAAATACAAATTATTTTTACGAATTTGTTCATATCTATAAAAAATTCATTTTCGACTTTTTTGAAATTTACATTATAAATTTTGCAGTTTTTTCAGAATTACTCAGATATTGGCAATATATTTATGCTTATATTTATATATAAATACCTAAATTATTTATTAATTTATATTTTAAGATTTTGAGTAGGAAAGCCAAATTCGAAGGTGAAGGCCAAGTCGGATGCATCCCCAAAGGTTTGTGATCCAGATATGTTTCCAAATATATGAACGCTCTACCTGTCACATCTTGCGAATGTGAAAGAAGTTTCAGCTCTTTTCGAAGGCTGAATACTTATATCAGAGCTTCTATGGGTCAAGAAAGACTATCAGCATTGGATGTGATCCAAATTCATTATGATCAGTTTGTGGATTTAGACAAAGTTGTAGATACCTTTGGGCCTTTACACCCTAGACGTATCCAACTTTCGCATTTGCGACAATAAATTTTTCAGTTTTTTATATTTGTTACAGATATCATAAAAAAATATATGTTTACAATTGATCAAATGTGATTATTAATTGTGTTAATTTCTCAAACTCGTGTTAAATGTCATCATAAAATTTCCATTGATTGTACATCTTTATTTGTGCATTAATTATTTCCAATAGAGTTCTTATAAACATTACAAACTCTTTACATTATTTTGTGATTATTAGGTTTAGGATAAAATTACATATTTTTGTACGTAAATAATTTTTAATAATTTCGATATTTTCCTCTTCTTGATCTATTACTTGATTTTTTACCAACATTTTATTGAACTTGGGTCCGTTCTTAAAATTTAGAACCCCTCGACAATTAATCCTGGATACGCCAATGAGTTCGAACCTATTTACAAGGTTATTTTCAAATAAAATCCTTCAAAATAATTTGTTAACGCTTTTGTTTAGTGCGAAAGGGGTGATACACTATCAAACCTCCGATCAAACAAGCAATTAATTTTAATTGGTCTGCAAACATGTTACGGCGATATATTATCAAACATTCGTCAAACTAGCCATCAAACAAACTCTTTATGGTTATCTAATTTACATTAATTGGCGTGCTCTGACATGAGCAGTGTAAGTTTTGATACTATTGTTCCCCTTTTTTATTTGTTGAGAAGACTTTAAAACTGTCTTGGTTGAGAAATTATATTAATATTAACCCCTTCCCCGTTTTGGACGAGTATACTCGTCCGCGAAATTTGGTTTTTTTCCGAGTAGGACGAGTTAACTCGTCTTTTTTACATTCAAAAAAGCCAAGAACGAGTCACCTCGTCATTGAGAGCGGGCGGTTTTTGAGATTGTCGTACATCTGGATTTAAGCCCCAGTTTTGAAGTTATCGTTGAGCGCATTCCAAACGTATTTTGCCCACGTGTGTTTCCTTTATTTACATTGCGTGTATGCAGTGACAATAAACTCTCTTTGTTTTATTTATAAACTATAGTTATTTGCAAAGCATACGTGTTTATTCTAACCCAAAAAACTTTCTAGCTCAGATAATTGTGTATTTATTTCCCTATGATTTGATACTAATTTTAGCTTTCTACGATTAATTTGAAGGCCGATGAGTATACTCGTCCTTGTTAGAAATAGCTATTTCAATAATAATAAATTTTATAGAAAATATTAAAATTTTTGAAAAAATAAAGATTTTAGTTAACTACAAGCAAAATACTTCTAATTAAAGTAGTAAAAAAATTCGGCAATTTTTTGAATGTTATTCGGCGGGGAAGGGGTTAAAAGAATAGGATAAAAAATGCAATATTGAAATCATAGGCGCCGCGAATGGGGGCAGCTGCCCCCATTAAATCGAAATTGTGAATTTCTTAGTGATACTTGATTTAAATAAATTTAAAATGTATTTCAGTATTACGGTAAATGTATTGGAACATATTTTTACTGCATGAAATACAATTCTAATGTATATAGATGTATACATGTGAATTATACTATTAAGAATACATAGAACAGGCAATTCATTTGTGGTTAATAAAAATTGTTTGTAGATCGTTATAAAAAATCTTTGATTAATATCTGGAAAATAATGTGTTATTTTCAAATTTACTTCCATTTGAAATGCAGTATATCAGATATACAGTGCTTCCTATTACTGATGTGGTAACTATTTTTTTCGAAATAGTCTAGTGGCAGAAAATAACAAACCAAAAGCCCATATTCTTATATTTTTACACATGGGATGAGAGATTAAATCAGATTCTAGCACATTGCTTCAGATAATCAAAATCAATTAAATGATTTACTTTCCTCAAAAAGAAATCATTTTTTAAAAAAAAACAGGTTTCTAAAATATCACGTGCAAAAATTCTTTTCCCCTTCTTTAAGAAGTTTCTTGATTGAAATCATTTTCATTGGTAACATACAAAATTCTGTTGACAATGCCTGTTTGTGGATAAAGTATTTTGTAATTGAATCTACGAAAAGTAAGCAGTGGAAAGTGGGATAATGAAAGCTTTGAGCAATTAGTATCATTGACTTGGGTCTTAAATCGACCGATTCTAGTGTCACAGTCAATTGTTGACAACTCAAATGTTCAGAAAACTGTTTTAGTTAATTTTTAACACTGCTATTTTAGATGTTTCGTAAATTCAATTACAAATATAAACGCGTACATCAAAACAACGGCCTGTTTCAAGCAAACGTCAGCAACACAGCTTTCCCTTGTAGTTCATTTTGTTACTGCATGAAAGCATTATTAAAATTAGTTTAAAATTACTTACACTTTCCAAAACAAATAATATAACCAAATCAAACCTGCTTTAAACGATGAAGCCTTCATATTAGGATCAAGATTTATGGAAAACATATGGGAACGGATTTTACCAAGTACATCATCGACTTTTCCAATTTTTGATTTATTTTCTAAATAAATAGGAGCGTTGAAAAATGGAATTCGTTCAATTTGAGTGTTTCGACATAAGAGTAAATCTTCAGCAGCATTCATTAGCTCGCCAATTTCTTCTATTTTTTCAGGAGGTCCCTCATTAAAATCTCTATTTCCCTTAAACCCTCCACGAAAGCCACCTCCACCACGGAAACCCATGTATGATCTAAAAATGTATCTTGAATGTTAAAATGATCGATGTCATAACATTTTTTGAAAGTGAGCACATTTTGTCAGTTTATATCTTCGAATGGTAAGACATGCAAAACGCGTATTACATACAAGTAATAAGTATTGTGTATTGTAGCATTCACATTTTCGCGTAAACTAATGTTTGGTGCTCAATTGCAATTACATACTAAAAGCATGAAAATACAAATTCACAAAGTTTAAAACATCAGTTCGTTCGATGGGGGATTAAGATTAAATGTGTACATATTTAAAGGCGATACCACTTTTTCGACACAAGTACCCGTGTACACAAACCTCACCTAATTGCCGTGGTTGCTCCTTTCTGTCGAAGTTACCAAACTCGCTACACATTAACACATACAAATGAAGATTCTTCATATTTAAAAATTATAGTTATATTGAAAATAATAAACTTGCAAAAAATGCAAAAATAAATTTTATCGAGTCATGAGAAACGAAGCGGTCATACTGAACGATTTATACATATTTTGAGTTTTTAAAAATATGATGTAGCACCATTTATCGCACCTTTGCAAACAATATTGCCTCGAGTGAAATGTTCTTAGCAATATCAATATGAACTTTCATTAACTAATTATCATTTATGGTAATATGTATCTACATATTAACATATCAGTTTTTTAGCAAAATTTTAATCAATACATAGTTCACAAAGAAAACTTGAAATATAGATTTTGAATTAAAAAAAGCAATAACTTGGCTAAGGTTCAGCTGAAAATAATGGAAATTCTACCACGACACACTCAATTAAGAATGTGTGAAGATCGTATGCTTGGCTATTCCAAAATCATAAACGGATTACAGTTATTGAAAAATAAATTAATAGAAGATAAAACAATGAAGTGCGGTCTGTTAGAACCAATCTTTTATCATGTAAAATTTACATTACAGTAGAACAGCTTGCTAATATAAAAAAATTTACATGCCATGGCAGGCATTTTTATTTCAGGAAATTATACTATTTAAAAAATACCACATTTATATATTTTGACATTCCAAGTAAAATGACATTAAAATCATAAAAGTACAACTTTTTCTGTCGCATATACAAAGTTGGTATATATTTTGTTACATGCTTATAATCTAAATTGCAATTTAAGTATCATAACTAAACCATGAAATTAGCATTTGTAGCACATAAGCAAAATAAATGTTTCATTGCCAAATAACATGAGAAATAAAAATACCAATTTTTAAGTGTTCATTTCCTAAAAGTAATATTTAAACCTTTAACTGAACCGTAGTAAAACTAAAATTTCATACAACTGGTATCGAAGAAATTATCTGAAAATCATTTAAAATTACATATTTATCATTCAACGTTGACGCAATAATATAAAGTTCTATTCTAAAGTAAAACTTGTACTGCAGTTAGAATATAAGAAACCTACACGATTACCAAAAAAATTCATTTGTGATAATAAAATGGAAAACCTGGACTACCGGTAATACACGGATATTTAACCCTGAAACAGTTATTGCAATAAAGCTGGCTGCACTATAACAGGTTAATAGAAATATATCTACATTACAGAAACCACATTTTTGGTTTAAACAACTATTTGCGAGATGTCGGGACGTTTCTTAAAACAAAAAACCATTAAATGTATCATTTAGTAGTTTCGGAGCTAACGTATAGCACCATGTCTAAGAAATCCACCGCCAGTGAAAATCGTGGGTTTGAATTTAAATCGTGCTTAGTGTTGTAATCCCCCATCATTTTTTCAATACCTTGATTGATATTCTGATTTTTTACCCCCGAGATCCAGAATGACGTCATTAAAATATTATGATGTATATCAGTAACCGAACATTCAATTCTCGGAAAAACAACGTTTTTGATATACTAAACTGTTTAAATGTATCATATTCAAGTTATTTTTAGTTATTTAGTTGAAATTGAGTATTGCGTAGCACAGTTTTCACGTCGGAGTGGAGTTATAGATTTCTTCTTAAACTAATTTTTCATATTAAACAGAATTCTTTTCTTTTAAACGATGTAGAATATATTACCACTTCATTTTCTAGAATAGAACATTTTTTAGTTAATACCGCCACAAACATTTAGGAGGTTAAGTAAGCTCATTCCTTAAAATGATGTTAAAGGCTTTCATTTAGTGGGAAATGATATCAAATAAAGGCAGTTGAAGAGATTTAAATTCACCCATTTTTTAATTTGAATGTAGATTGATTTTATTGCAGCGTACATATATTGAACAGTGGTGCAATGATAGCACACTTATTATTAATGAGACATTAAAGTCCAGCTTGTTCAATGAAGCCATTGCTTAAGTTTTGTCAGCCTTTTTTACGTAGATTAGTTAATTATATTTCATTTCAAAATATTGGAAACAGATACTGAGTATTTAATTTAACAAATGATATAATAAATATTTATATTGTGCAGAACTGTAAAAGCAAGCAAATCACGTTAAAAACGAGAACAAAATCTCTCTCTAAAACTCAATTGCTAGCAATTCTATAAAGAAATGAATGGAACTAAGCAGAATAAATGTGCTTTATATATAATAAATAGGTGGAAATATCACCTGAAATAGTATTGAGTAAAAATCCCTGGGCAACTTCGAAATTTATTTCAACATCTCTGGTCAGCATTAAAAACTATTAAAAAATCTCTGGGTAGCATTGAAAATAATATACAGATCTCTGGGCAGCATCGAAAACTATTTAAAAATCTCTGGGCAGCAAAGATATGATGTCAAAACGATTTTGATGACATCATTAATCTTTGGGCAGGTTTTAAGACTCCCTTAATTTTACGTTGTTTTGCAAAAGTTAATCACAATTAATTTGTGGCAGCAGTAACTATTAAGATAGATCTTAATGCATCCACTAAGCATCATTATGCGATGGCCAAAGAAACATATTAGAAGCCCAGGCAACGAAACCTTTGTTAAAGATTCAAATGCAATACACACCACCAAATAACACATATAAATATATAATGAATAAGAAATGGGGAACCTGAATAAGTTCTACATGTATAAGTCCTACAGGAATAAGTTCTACACACGATTAAGGTCTACATGACAAAGTTCTACACGATAAATTCTACAAATTTACATTTATTACGCAGCACATTGAGTAAATAAGGCACACTTACTGTTTTAATTATAAAATATATAAGATTTTTTGCTGAGTTCTCGGAATAGTAAAATATCAAGCTCACAAACTTTGATCAGACAAACTCAGAAAAGAAATCATTACTACTCAAATTCGATAAAAATTTGACTTAAGACTTGTAAAAAATCAATTATTCTAGACATCAGTTTCTATAATCAATTGAACAATAATTTTTTAGCTACAAAAAACTAGAAAGTGTTTTGATATCAATTGAAATCGGAATTTTCTTCAAAAAATACTTGAACTTGGACTGAGTAACTTGAACAGTACTTCAAAACAAATGTTAAAAACTTATAAAACTTATAGATGAAACGATTTTTTTAAAGCAGGGTTTAAGAGCAGTTGGCAATATATACAGGGTGTTTTTTAAGTAGCTAACAAAATAATCTTCCACTAATGTACCATTTTAACACATATTCATAAAACAATTTTATGAGCATGAAAAGCATCATGTGAATATTTTAAAAAGCCACGACAAGTTGAAAATGTCCACCATTTTCTTCCACAACAGCTTCCAGTCGTTTCAAAAAGTTGTCAATGGCTGCTGCAATTGTTTCACGAGGAATTCTCGTTATTGCCTCCCTGATACGGGCAATCAATTCTTCTTTGGTGGACTCTGTTGATAGACCATGCTCTGAAAGTGACCCCAGAGTCAATTATCACAAGGGATTGAGGTCCGAGGAACGAGGAAGCCAGACGGAAAGTGACGACTGATAACACGATCGTTACCCCACCACCGAGCTTCAAGAAATCTTTGATGGCCTTCCTCATTGCTGAGCCCTTCTCCAACTTCGCCTACTCTTCCATTTGCTCCTATTTCATCTCCTGTGACTGTCCTCGCTGCCGTAAAACTTGACTTGTTTTTATTAATTTGTTGTGTATGCCTTCAGCGGCTAATAAAGTCATTGATTATTATTATTATTATAAAGATATTGGGACGAACTTTGGGAGCTCTCCTTAAAGCAGGCCAGGTAGCGTTCACCAGTATTTCCTGGAAGAAGAATGGTTGCATAACACAATGTTTGGATACTCCCATCCATACTGTAACTTTGTCTGATATGGAGAGGGGTTTCACGGAATGCTCTTGGGTTATGTGCAGACCAAATCACGCAGTTCTTAGTGTTGACTAAGTCATTCAGGTAAAAATGACATTTATTTAACAACATGACACGCTCCAACTTTTCTGGATGATTTGGCAGCCTTTGTGCGAAATGAAGTCGGAGAAGTTTATCGGTTGGCTTTAGCTCCTGTAGCATTGAGAATCTGTAAGGAAGCAGTTGAAGTTTGTGGCGGAGAATATTGTAGACACCTGTGGGGCATGTTGGTTGTCTTTGAGATTCTTCTTGAGGAAGTGCAGCCAATCTCTGACACATCAGTGCGAGAAACTTCTTCCACAGGTGCTAAGCGTTCATCCTGCAAAGATTGACGTCCTGATTTTTGCTGATCGTGAATGCTGCCCGGAGCTTCAAATTTATTCACCAATTGTTTGATAGATTGTGTACTGAATGGATATTTTTTTTCTTGCGTTCTATCTTGAATTTCTGTAATACTGCAGTTGCACTCTCTCAGCACTAATTGAAATTTAATTAATGACTAATATAACAAACCGATGAAACAGTTATTATACATGAGAAATATTCCATTTATATACTTGACATTACAGACAAACTAAACGTGTAATCATTTCATTGGCTGACAGTTATTAACAAAACAAATTGTAAACTACTTTTAAAAACCTTGTATTATCTTTGTTAAGTAATCTTAATAATTTCAAATGCTCGCATTGAAAGCTACCATAAAAATAGCATCATAAACGTTGAGTACTTTACCTTAAAGTAATACATTATTTTCATACATGTAAACCATTTTTAAAATTTTTATTGTTTCATTCCTTCAGCAACAATCACACAAACTTAATTATAGTGGTATAGAGTCAATTTTGGATGAAATACTGATTAATGCTTGACATGCAAGCCTTTTTTATATAGGTAACGTGTTACATTAATTTAACCTTTTCACATTCAGAGAAATTTCAATTTCTTCAATCTTGCAGAACTTATTCTATGCCGTCTAAAAACCCCAACTCAATAGCTGCAAAAGCCTTTGAAAATTAATAAATGAGAGTAATTGCACAGCAAATAAATAATATAGGTTAAAACACCCGTGAGAAAGACAAATCTACCATTTGAACAAAGAACAATTGGGCAGAACAAATTGAAAGATCAAATCATTGAACTAATAGACCTAAAATTTTAAATATGCATTTTATAAAAATTTCATGTCGATAAATGTTAAATTTCAACGAACACTTTTCAAGAAAATACGAACAGATATTGCAAAGTACATAAATCAAAAGAAAAAAATAATTATTTAAATTAATCGGAAAACCACTTTTTGAATAGCAATAGCTACTTAGAAAAACTTCTGTTTATAGTATTTAAGACTTTTGCGCAAATTTTGTAAAATACGAAATTCAATAGTAAAATACAATGATTAAAATAAATGATCACATAAAAACATGTGACGGGGTGCCTATTTGCCAGACATTAAATATTAATACAAATCGTTTACCAAATAAAAATTCATCAATATTGTACAAACAAAAGGTTAGTACTTTACGTGGATGCCAAATTCCTCAAATCGAATACCAAATATCTCAAAACGGATACTGATTAAGAAAAGCGTATAAGGGATAGCTCCTTCTAAGAACATCAAATATTAGAAAGTTTTTTAGGTGACTATTTTCACTCAATGAACATAAAAATATACTTTCAAAATTTCTGTTGATTTAATGAATTTGATAGTATAGAATTTTTGAGTGATAATATTTTACATGGCTTTACAAAGTGTACCGTCAAAAATCGGTAACTAAATGCACAAAATTGATATTTTACCAATCAAACAGGCTAACACCATTTTGTTGCTCAGCAACAGCAGTATCCATTTGGAGATATTTGTTAATTACTATTGGAAGTTTGGAATTCATTAAAAGTGTGAATTCACACAGAATTTTTCAAAAAGAAGTTAGATTCTGATGAATAGCTACTATATGATGATGAAATCAATAAAAAACCTATATATATATATATATATATATATATATACTCACCATCATGAATTAAAGAAAGAAAATTTTGAAATAGCCATGAAAACAACACACACTAAGATCTGTGAGGCTCTATTAATTAAACAACATAACAAAGAAAACATCATGAATAAACAATGTAATTTAGGCAAGAATGAGATTAAATTATTTTAGTGTATGCAATATCATTAAATTATAAAGTGTAGTATATTGTAAACTTTTATTACCACAAAAATATTGTTAACTGACGATGACTATAATATAGTCGAAACGTTTTTGTATTAATGTCAAATATATATATATTTATAGAATTAAAAACCAATTTTCACACATTTATTTTTCTTGAGAAAATCACCACATCATTTTGTATTTATTTGTGAATTAATAAAAGAGTATTCAAAAATGTTGACTTTGCTTGCCAAATACATAATAATTATATTGTGTTAGTAACACACCAATAGTGACTATATNAAATTATTTTAGTGTATGCAATATCATTAAATTATAAAGTGTAGTATATTGTAAACTTTTATTACCGCAAAAATATTGTTAACTGACGATGACTGAATATAGTCGAAACGTTTTTGTATTAATGTCAATTAATTATATGAATTAACTTTTGAATATATTTTTACTAAAATACTGAGTGAAGATGATCAAAATCAATTTGCAGTAATCAGAAAACTACACTTCAAGAAAGAAAAAGAACAACTAAGAATACAATTTTTAAATTCTTGCATTGAAGAAAATCTCATTCCCAAATTTCTAAATTTGTCATTTCCAGAACATCTAAAGAATTTTGCATATGCATTTAAAAAAGGACAATTGAAAGCATTACGTTGAATTAAAAAGGAAGCAATTAAGAATTCAAAAGAACTTGAAAAAAGTTATGAAAACATATTAAAGACGAGATGTTTATTGATGAATCAAATTTGTAACATTGTTAACAAAAAAGAGTTGAACAAAATAAAGACCAGACATGCTAAAAAACTCACTAAATTACAAATGGCACAGAGAACAAATTAGTCAGATTTTTCTGTAAAAAATACAGTCTTAAACCTATCAAATAAACCACTCAGTAGCATCCAAAAAGAAGCCCTTTCCTATGGTNTTAAAGAAAGAAAATTTTGAAATAGCCATGAAAACAACACACACTAAGATCTGTGAGGCTCTATTAATTAAACAACATAACAAAGAAAACATCATGAATAAACAATGTAATTTAGGCAAGAATGAGATTAAATTATTTTAGTGTATGCAATATCATTAAATTATAAAGTGTAGTATATTGTAAACTTTTATTACCGCAAAAATATTGTTAACTGACGATGACTATAATATAGTCGAAACGTTTTTGTATTAATGTCAATTAATTATATGAATCTCAGTAAATTAACTTTTGAATATATTTTTACTAAAATACTGAGTGAAGAAGATCAAAATCAATTTGCAGTAATCAGAAAACTACACTTCAAGAAAGAAAAAGAACAACTAAGAATACAGTTTTTAAATTCTTGCATTGAAGAAAATCTCATTCCCAAATTTCTAAATTTGTCATTTCCAGAACAATTGAAAGCATTACGTGGAATTAAAAAGGAAGCAATTAAGAATTCAAAAGAACTTGAAAAAAGTTATGTAAACATATTAAAGACGAGATGTTTATTGATGAATCAACTTTGTAACATTGTTAACAAAAAAGAGTTGAACAAAATAAAGAAAAGACATGCTAAAAAACTCACTAAATTACAAATGGCACAGAGAACAAATTAGTCAGATTTTTCTGTAAAAAATACAGTCTTGAACCTATCAAATAAACCACTCAGTAGCATCC
>CABFPE010000014.1:147432-165139 GCA_900660155.1 Hofstenia miamia
TTTGGTAATAATTGCAGAAACCTAATATCCGTTGGACGTCTTTTTGGTTGTTAGGTGGCGTGATTTTTTCAATGGTTTCACGTGCATCTTCTTTAAGGCTTATTTTACCTTTTTCGATTTTTCTACCTAGGAATTCGACGGATTTTTTGAACGGTTGGATTTTTTCCACCTGCGAAGGACGCAACATTATGGTTTTTGTTTCAATAGTTTTTAAGTGAGTTGTAATGTCTTTATTGGCTAGATAGATTGTTATGGTTTTGTTCATGAAGTTGATGATGCATTGGTATTTTTCAAGGAAATCTTTGCCTAAAATCAATTCATATGGTAATGCGTGGTTGGTGGTGTCGACAACAAGAATGTCATGGTTAAATTTGTTGTTAGAGATGGTGAACTCAAGTTTATCGATCTTTCCTTTTGTGTCGAGACAATCTCCAATGTTATGGTATTGCGATTGATGCTGATTTGATGTGCACAGGTATCAGCTATGATCGACACGAGGCACCGGTGTCAATGGTGTCCTGCGTTACTATGCCATTGATGGTAATGGGTATGGTGTTTTTTTGTAGGTCAGTCGTGATGAGAACTGCTCCTGCTCGGCTAGGAGTCGGCGCTCTTATTAGTTTAAATCCTCATCCTCGGAATTGGATTTGTAGACATCACTGTCGTCTGTGTAATAGCATTCTTCGCCAGCTAGAAGGTGGATTGATGCTTTACAATTGGAGCGGATATGACCACGTTGTCTGCAGCAGTTACAATGGATTTTATTGAGGTTTATTGGTTTAAGAGCTGCCTCGGTGGAAGATGGTTCTGTTTAGCTACTTGCGGTGTTGAAACGGATAGACCTGGTTTTCTTGGTTTAGGTGTGTAGTANCATAACTTTTCAGATGAAAAGTTTGAATTGTGATTTAACTATATGCATTTTTAATCATATGCTAACCATATCAGTTGCCATAGTTCCAATCTTTGAAACCTCGAATAAGAGTGTAACAAATTCTCTTCTAAAGAAACAGTAAGTGCAATCAATTACATTATGAATATCAATTTAAAACATATGAAATGCTAATAGGTATTTCAACTTATAGAATCACTAACCTGCTTGCGAGATTGGATTGATCTTTGAGATTGTCAATTGGATAGGTGTTGAGGTTAAGCACTGATTTTTATAGAATTGCAAAAGCTGTTTCCAGGTTTTTCTGAGTTCGTCAAATGACATCTCAAATATCTTTCTTTAAAGATCAATTTTGATATTTATGTTTGCATTTGCAGTGAGGCGAAATTTTCCAATAATTGTATGCGCACAAATTCCACCAGTGATTCATCAGGCAAATGAATTCATGTGCATACGCATTATAATGTAGCTATCACTACCATCAGTGGCGGATTATCCACTAGGCTGGATAGGCTGAAGCCTAAGGCGCGTGATTTATAGGGGCCCGGCGCACGGCCCTGATCTACCTGGCCGACACCAGTCAGCGTTTCCTGTAAACACACCCGTCCTTCTCAGATCAAAAACATATAGCATTTTATAACCATAATCTTCATTTATTTAAATCATTAATTTTGATTTAATGAAACTATAATTATCGAAAGCATTGCGAGCGTAATTTTCCTTTGTTGATTTCNCGCGCGGCCCCGATCTACCTGGCCGACACCAGTCAGCATTCCCTGTAAACACACCCGTCCTTCTCGGATCAAAAACATATAGCATTTTATAACCGTAATCTTCATTTCTTTAAATTATTAATTTTGATTTAATGAAACTATAATTATCGAAAGCATTGCAAGCGAAATTTTCCTTTGTTGATTTTGGTGAAAATGACTATCAATTTACAGCAACACGACACTGCGTATCACAACGTGACGTAACTCGAGTGAAAGGAATAATACGGCATACTCAATTAATCACGTGTTAGCTTTCTTTGTGTGACAGCCGCTTTAGTGGTTGTATCGCAAAACGTCACAGAAATTGTTTAAATTTGTTCTTCGTTTGATTAATTCATATTTTTTAAAAATAAAGAAATATTTTTATTTTCCTGAGGGCCCGGGTAGTCTTAAGCCTAAGGCCCAGAATTTCTTAATCCGCCACTGCTTGGCTGACCCGAAACAGAGAACCTTATAAGAAAGAGTCGTTTTAGACAGAGCCCTAATTTAAACAAAGAGATGGAGAGAAGCCCTAAAAGCTCTTGGGTGCAAAGTATGCCCTACGTGCTAATAAACCTAAACTTAGTGCAGGCCTCAGCTCGTACAATTTAGGTGCTGCAATAAAATATAAAACAAACGAATGACAAGCAGTTGTGTAAAGCCCTATTCCTATAGTTGCTGAAGTGCCGTAGCGATGGGCTTGTAAAGCTGTACCTGAACAAGGCACCCTCGGCAACGATCAGTAATTTAGAAAAGCATTTTTAAGAAATTACGTACACAACAAAAAGTAAACGTTGAGTAAAATCTATTGAACATTGTTTAACAAAAACTTTTAAAGAAAGGAAAAGCGGTAATAATAAACAAAACGTGGCACTAAAGCATGCTGTAAATATGAGCAGGTGCCTTGTGACATTTTGTACAATAATAACAAAAATCAGAAATACTGCGCGGCAGAAATATTAAACATTCAAAAAATAGCACAGATTGTCTAACCCAATTACGTCACTCGAGGCATTTACAAATTCATTTAAATGGTGCACAATTTGACATTTAATAATTTCGAATTATTAATTACGAAATGTTTGTAATTGCAGAGGGTGATGCCACAGTATGAAAAAACCAAAATTTTACAAATTCGCTAAAATGGTCAGCACACAATTGGAAGCCTTATGCTATGCAACCCGCTACATTCAGAACTCGGACATTCTCTCTTGGAACAATCCTCGTGTTATCTCCCTAGTTAAACAAACCAGGACAGTGTGGAATTGGTGGACTAAAACTATAGCCCAGTTTGAGGGGGCGTGTGGCATAAAGTCATTCAATTTTCGAAATTTCTTTATTTTTAGTGCAATTTCAATATTAATCTTACCATTTTATTTCAATTGATAATTTGACTAACTGACACAGGTGCTATATTTTTAGTTTTAAATTTCTGCTAAATATCGCGGTAAAACTAGAGTAGCAGAAGACCGAATTTGTACCGGTCAGATATTTGCCTATATTTTCTACAGTATGATTTTATTTACCTGTCTTATTTTTTATAAATATGTGCAATTTGTTCATTTTGTTTCTCTTTAGTTATTCTCAAAAAATTCGTTTTTACTTTATTATCTTGACTTTGTATTTTATCTAAAAGTATGTGTTTCCAAATTCGTTTATGTAGTTAGAGTACCCAGACGGGGGACAGCTTAGCTGGCATGATCCCGTCAACTTAGGTTAGATATATTGTGAGGGAATTTTTGTATTGCATTTCATTCGTGAATACATTTAACCTTTATTGCTTTCATCGAAATTGCACGAGATGAGAGTTACACTGCGATTAGGTATTTTAACTTGGCACGTAGGTTTCACTAACTGCACCCAAGAGTTAGGGTTTTTTTGTTCTTTATCATAAAGGCTCTAGTCTTATATGACTCTTTCTTAAGGTTTTCTGTATTGGGTTGGCCAAGTGTGGCCACTCTTCTCTAACACGATCTCCGATTAGGATAGGTATTATAGCAGGAGGAGTTAGCTATTAATTTATGCACCAGTAAATCCCTGCTTCGACTCGAAACCCTCAATAGATAGATTAGTAGGATTGCTCGCTGATTTCATACCGATGCCACATTATATAAATCGTAAATTTGAATTTAGAGCAAATAATAAGTTATCAAGGGTTGTTATTCTACAAACATGATATGCTCAATATCTACTTAGAAAAGTTTATTAATGGATTGAAATTAAATAATTTAAGTTAAATTTATAGAATGGCAAATATCTAAAGAGAACAAGTGATTTAGATCAATATAATTAGTAAAGTCCCAGATAAAACATTTTGTAGCTACTTTATGTATCACATCAATAGGAAGTAACTAGTTAAGTGTTATCATAGACAATTGAATGCTAGCTAATTATTAAAGTGTGCTAAAGTGAAAGTCAAAACATGAAAACGCAAATTCTGCAAATATTTACTATGGTTGTTAAGTAAAGTGTTTAAAATTTGTGGTTAGGTCAAAATTACATTCCTATGTCAAAAAATAATCTCCATACTAATCTTACTTTAGTAAATGGAACACTAAAAAATAAAGAAGACAGAACTTATGCAAATGAAATTTTTTCATTGTATGTATATTTCAAAACAAAACATTTTGTAAATTTATTTAAATCTTTTGTAAAGTAATTCACTCATATCATATCGAGGACCAACTTTATATATATATATATATATATATATATATGTATATACATGTATATATACATATATTGAGGGTATTCCAAAATTTATTTTTTTGAACTTTAGTGTGGGATGGGGGACAAATGGTATAAAAATATTTTTAATAATGAAATTTTTCATCATGTATTAAATTTTGTCGTGCCCTTTCTTCATTTAAATTTTACGTAAGAAGATTAAGTAGACAGCATAAAATGCGTCTTTTATTTTTATCAAAAATTTAGAATTTAATTACTAAGTTGCATTAATATTCATATTTGTTAGCTAAACAGGGAGGACGGATGTCCCCACTCCCCTCCCACCCCTATCCACCACCTATTATATCCTCATTTTCAACACTGTTTTAGCTTTATGTGAATATTGAAATATAAATAAATTTTTAGTGGTTTTTATAAAATAAAAACCCTTATCTTCAAAATTTTCTGCGACCCATGAATGAAAGGTGCATTAAAAAGACTAACAATAGCTGTCATGTACATATTGAAAACATTATATGATACACGAAATTACAAGCTAAGTCTATTTGTTGAAAGGCTGTTAAATTAGTTTAAAAACTTCCTACACCCACACATATTATTGGTAGATTTGTGAGCTAATGGGCATGAAACTTAAAATATACTTCATTCTGATTATTGTTGAGGAATTTTATCTCCTTTCAATACCAAGAGCAAGAATGAATAAATGAAATTATATAGACACTCGAAAACATCCTATACAAAATACACATATGGATTTCATAAATGATTTTCACTGACTTTAACTACCTGGGAGAAATGCAATTAAAAAAAGCTAAACTTCAAGGTAAGGACTGATTTTTCTGTTACTCGTAGTACTATAGCTTTCTATTACCATATAATTGGCCTCATCTTCAGCTAGTTTTATAATTAATCCCCAATACTTAGGCCTCTGGTTGGTCTTAAATAAAAGTTTTGATACTATCATCTCTCTAAAGTTTAATTACACACTAGTGTTTTATCCAAAAGCAAAAGAATATAAAATGTTGTTGGAGCTTAGAACTTGTTGGTATTTTGAGGTCTTTATGTAACATCAAGCAGCTCAGAAGGCTGTTAAGGTCATGGAAGATATTGCAAAGTCAGCATTAAAGCACTAATACACTTTAAATAAATAGTAAATTTGCAGAATTTTACAAAATTACATTTGAAAACTGGCATTCTTTTTGTTTATAAAATAGGCCTGCATAGAATTACTATAAAATCAAAAAATGGAGAGGGCATGAGGTTTTTTACGTTTAAGTTTTCTTTGGTATTCTTTAAGCATATTTTATAATATCTCTATGTTTTCGACTCCAAGCTTTTGCAAATTTTCTAAAAACTTATTTTAGGAATAGCCCTATTATATATTTATATATTATTTATATATATTTATATATATATATATATATATATAGGAAAACAATTCGTAATTGGTATATAGATATAGGATTTAACAATCAGTGCTGATGCTATTAAATTAAGGAATGAAAGTCTGTCAGTTACTCCTTGAACAAAGCGTGAGGTTTATTCACCAATTTGAATGCACACATTTGTTAATGTGGTTTTAGCATAACTTTTATGAGATAGTAGAAAGTAAAACTTTGTATGTTAAAGAATTAAAAATATTCAATCTTAATATTTTCTCAGAAGGAAGATATTATATAAACCAGGGTGGCAAACGGGTCGACACAACCCGACCCGATCCACGGGTTGGGTCAAAGAAAAGTTAAGTCGGGTTGGCTCGGCTCGGGTTGTGAGTCACACTTGCTTGGATCAGGTTGCCGAGTCATAGAAATGTATTATTTGAAGGGTTTCCCTGAAATATTACTGAAAACTGTCTAAGCTTACATTTCAAGCCGAACTGGGTCAAATTAAATTTCAAGGACTCACATTCCTCTAGACTTACCTGGAGAAGTCCTTGGCAGTGTATATACGGAACAATAATCTGCTGAGTTTAGTTGTTGCAACCAGGAGCTCCAGATCTTTTTATATCTTAAAATTGAGTGTGGAATTTGTTTTAATTCTTTTAAAAACTTAATTTTTATTGATAAATGATAACGCTTTTTTGCGCTTCAGGTATAGTTAGAATTTTTAGTACATATGTTTACCAATGCATAGGAGCACTTTCACCCATAGACGTGTCAATATGAAAAGGTTTCACGCAATGATAACAAAAACAGTACAAATTTGAAGAATATTGTCAGCCTTATGTCTGTTATTGACTAATAATTTTAAATTCAACCCACATATTAAATCCATCATAAAACATTTGCAGCAAATAAACTTCGATTTCTATATCATAAGCAGGGGCGAATAAATATGTGAAAGTTTTGCTAAATAAGTACTTAAAAAAGTGGTCGAAAAACCTAAAAAAAAGTGAATAAATATGTGAATTTAATTCGCATATATAGGAAATTTTCTAAATTGGCGGTTGAAACGTTCGGAGCCTTTTCTTGCTTTTCGTTAAATAATAAATGCATTTATTGCTGAAAGTTACAAGCCAATCCATTTCAAATGAATATATTCTTTTCATAAATTGCACTTAAAGTTTTAGCCTTGAGATATTAGATGGAGATCAAATTATATATATATATATATATATATATATATATATATGTATATAATTTTCAACTTTGCAAACTTTAACAAATTATTACTCCATCATAATTAGAGATATTTGAATTCTGTTTTTTGGTTAGCTGCGGACGTAATTGAGGCTTCGAATAGCATGTCAAATGTTGAAATTTGACATGTTAAGGCCGAGTAATAAATTTTTAATCACAAAAAGTGTGTTAATTTTCTAACAATTCAAATGAATATCAAAACTAATTGCATTAAATGCACAAACATTGCAGTTACCGGTCGAAATGTTGACATAGGTGTTAGACGTAACAATTATATTTAAATATCATAGATATGATACTTCTAGAACTTCATCATCGTCAAATCTTATGATAATTTCTATTAAGGATAGTTTGCCTTTCTTTCATCTGATTTCCCAATGGAGCTCATGGGAAAAGGGCTTTCAAAAGTCGAATATGTCACTAACCATCCTATCCCAAGAACTTTGACATCATTCATAAATTTGATTAACATCAACTTCAATGATAAATTCAGCACTTCAGTCATACTCCAATGACAAATACACTAATATTATGCACTTTATTCATTGTTCTTAACCTCAAGAATCTTAAAGGATCAAAAAGATTATAGAGTGATCTTAGCATTTATTTCAGTATTCTTTTAATATTTTGGGCTGCAAAAACAAGCGAATAGTTATATATTCCAAAAAATAACTACCTTTATGAGAAGAGTTAATGAAATTAATTGTACAGGAAGAATCTGTAAAGATTCTAGAATTTATCATGGCGTCCTCACAACATCTCAATAAAATGATCTTGTTCCACTTGCTCTTCAATTAGAGCAAACATTATTCGGCATTAATTGAAAAGATCTTCAAAATACCATACCTTAAGAGTAAATAACAGACATTTCATTAATGAAATACACTAAGTTTCACATAAGATATATCTGAAATAATTCGCATCTAATTTTAGTTTGAACATTAAAGTGTCCACCTTAGGCACCCTATCCTACACAAAATGGCTTCTCACAATAAAGTCAGATTGATTATCTAGAAATTGAATTACACAAGTTTCATGCGTGACTAAATTTATTTCAATGTTTTAAGAAGTTCTATATGTTGAACTTCATTTGCTTTAGCAATTAGATACCGGTAATATAAATTTAAAATGTCTAAAATTCAATATAAATCCAATTCGAATGTATGCTAGAAATATAATGGGATTCAAACATAAAAGCTTAATACAGGTTTGCAACTTGAAGAAGCCTTTTACAAAGGTAAAGGTGTGACACAGCTCTGAAATTGGAGCTATTCTTAAACCCTTTCTATATTGAATATAGGTACTTATCAGTCAGAAAGAAATGTGCAAGCTGTAAGAGAAAACAAAATAAAAACTAACGCTCGAAAATTCAGAAAATATTGAAGCTCAGACACTCGTTTGCATGGCTTTAAATCCTTAAATTTGATTAAGCATATTATTTTTTCTTCTCTTTTGTCATATTCCTATTCGGATCGGAGTGTGATCCACTAGCAATTTTGATGAGCGAGGAGTATTTTCATATACTGCGGACAAATGAAAACATGCAATATTATTATCCATTTTATATCGTTTTATATTTAATAAATTACCTGAACAAATAAATTTTTATTCTGAAGATTTCAGTTCCAACTATTTAATCTCTTAAGATCAAACTGTTAAAGTTATCTTACGTTATTCTTGACAAAATAAATTCGCTAAATGCTATTGAAAGTCTAAATAGTACTTTCAACAACACACCTACAAATTAACAAGATAATTTATGTTAATGAGAGAATTAAGTATGTTCTTTCGTGGTAGTCATGGTTTGTCAAGCAATGATAACATTATAACTGAATTGGCGGTTATTTTAGATAACTAGTAATAGTAATTAATTCTAGTGATGGTTGCAATTGAGCCGGAGGTGTTCATGACGATCACGTTGAACACCCTAATAATACGAATGGGTGATTTTGTTGCATTTTGTTGTGCCTGTTAAATTGAGTTTAAAATATAAATAAAATCGGAAAAAAGCATTTTAATAAAAAAAGGACGTTCTGCCATTGTCTTTGCGTATTTTTTTCATTTCTATCATGTGTACATGCATTTTTGTTCAATATTTGAAATATAATTACCTCATTAATATTTTATATGTAAAGATCAAATTCAAATATTTTAGGAATATTCTCTAATTTTCATGCTATTTTTTAATCACTACTTGATTATTTTGATAATCGTTAAATGTAAATATAAATTGAAATTTTCTGAACCAAACAGCATGATAGCATACATGTTGGAAACCAATGTACATTTTGCTTCAATGCATAAGCTGCAAACAAAAAATAATGTTTCCAGTTGTCTTTTTCCTCTAAAAATAGGGTATTAATACTTTCTCAACTTTGTTCAAATGTGTTTTCACTACCTACTCTTAAAATAAATAATCTATAACACACCCACAAATTAACAGATCATTTCATTGTAATGAAAGTATGCCAGGTGATTTACATAGTAGGTTTGTTATTGTCTTAATTTGAGGGGCGTGCATTGCTATCAGTAAAAGAAATATGTATATAGTGTTATTGTTCAGGAAATTTTGTCTTTAATGGGGTAGGAACGCCTGGATAATGTTTAGAATTACTCTTAACAAAGAAAGTAACATTAAGAAACATTAAGAAATTAAATATTAGATAACATGACAAACGATTACAAAGAATTCATTCACGAAGAAACTTCATATTATGCGGTGTATTAGATCTTGTAATCAAATAATTAATGATAATTTGAATTCTACGGATTGTCATTTATTTCATTTGATGCATTGAATTATCATCATTTTGTAAAGGTAGGCAGTCACGTAGACTGCTTTACATTTATATGCTAATTTGATCCAACCAACAAAAATGAATTGCATTTTTGGAATCAGCGACAGAAAATTTTACAAGTTTAATATAGAAATACATAACCTATTAAATCATGTTGACCAATGTTATCATTTGTTGAGAAGATGACAGCCATTTAGTGAAGATTTTGAGCAGTCATTCAGCAAACAAAAATTTTGACAACAAATGTTGAAAATAATATAATTTATTATGTGAATAAGAATTTGGCACAGTAAATTTGGTAATTTTCGATTGATTCATGTTTTTTAAGTTTCAATTTTGCTTACTAAGTAAAGTACTAAGTAATATCGTTAGTTTTTTAGGTAGCCAAATAAGAGTTTAAAACTGTGGAAAAATACTAGTCTATAATGCAAGAGTAAAATGGATCAGGAGTTTGGCCGTTCAACAGAGACACACCCAGATAGGGAAACTGGGGGAATGTCCCCCTCTTTTAAAAGAACACAGATGCTTATACATTCCTTATGAAACATATGCCTATAACAATCATAGTACATATATATTAACTATTGGCTTTACTCTATGTCTGCAGAGGTAGGCAATATGTTATTATTGCAATAATTGAAAATCGATTAATCTATAGCATACTTCATAAAAATCGATCGAAGTATTACTTAAGAAAAGGTGCCCATTATTTAAGATTCACTAAAAACGTTTTCACGAGAATTTACAGTTGAGAATATTGCTGAAACATATAATCAGGTCCCGATTTGAGAAGCATTATTGTCCTTCTAATAATATAGAATTGACTGTTGAGAGTATTTCACAGTTTGATGAATAAAGAATATTATTTTATCCTACGACCACCAAATTCAGTTATTTTGTATAATTGAAACGTGCGGTAAGTACAAACTCACAATTGTCACTTTCCACTAAGGCTTCTAACAATGCTTACCTTACACAAACTACAACTGCGCAACCATTGTGGCAATGGCACTGTATTGCCATGAATACATATAATGTAACTTTAAAGTTTGGGAAAACAACAATACCTCTCTTCACAGTGGGGATATCATCTAATAAATGATATATTCGTCTACAACCATTAGAAGAATCGCATTTACAATTTGCAGGATAATCTGATTCGACAATATCATTTAAATCAGGTAGTTTATCTGCAGCCGCAAATATTGGCAATTCATCGGGAAGTATTGACCTTTCACGTCTTGAGGGAGTAACCTTCCTCTAAATTGTTATACATTAAAAATAATATTTATTTTAAGTGATTACAAGATATTTAATAATCGAAATCAATGATAAAATGAAACGCATGAAAAAATATGTTCAATATAATAATCCAGTATAATCTAGTCTTTATGAGTAATTATACTAATTTAAATTTGAATTATTTTGTCAAAGTAATATAAAGAGTTAAGTTATATTAAACTCTTCTCAAAATTAATATTCTCAAAAATGTTAGCTTTGAAATCAGCACAAAAACCGTTCAATCAAAAAAATATATTAAATAGTTTACTGCTAAAAGTAAATAATGACCATACGTAACAGTGTTTTTGCAAAATAAAATACTCGAGCGAATGCATTGCTAAACGCCTGCTGATTTATATGAAAATTTTTGAAATTTATTATTATACATTTATTTATTAACAATGAAATGAGTTTCATTACCTTTGTAATAAGGGGGACATTGAAAATTGTTTTCAATTTTAATCGACCTGTAGGAGTACGTTAAAAACATGAGTGTTCCAAGTGATCTTCACACAACGATGTATGAGCTGTAATAATAAAGTCTTTGCGATTATTTGCTTCTTCCATTTTTCAAGAAGTTCCTTATTCTTAGGCAATGAAAACTGCGTCTTTTTTTCTTCAATACTATCGTATCCAGAGTTACAGTTAATTGCACAGCATTTCCCACCCATTGTTGTTGTAGTGCATTCACCACAAGCAATTAGTGGATAATTGTCAAGCAAGTATATTTAGCGTGGTAACGTTTAATGCTCCCTCTTGCGGGAGAATGTCAGCCTCAAATATTATTCTCTTTACTGCAAATCGCCAGGCCGTGTTTTTAACAGGCCTTGGTGATACCTAATAAATACATATTTTTACATTTGATTATGAATAATGATTTTTAAGAAATTGCCTCATGGAACCCTACTCAGATAATATCGCCACCTAGACCAATAATAACAATATTGGGAACCTGGATAGACGCTGCGGTGTGTTAATCATAACATCATGATAGCTTGCGACTCACTATGAAATTCTATTCGACACCATTTGTTAGGGGATATGGTCTACAATTGTCACTGCAGTTTTGGAGAAGACTGAGGTGCTATTGGTTCATTCAATCGGCAGTCAAGTCAAGTTAAAACGTAGTCTAGAATAAGCAATGGCCTCGGAGATATCAGAATGGCATGTAGCGTAATGAACTGATCAGGGCCAAAACCATCTGGAATGATGTAGATTTAGCCCTATTGTAAGCTGTAAGGTGTAAAGGTAATTTTCCAGCTACATAAACCTGCTATCAGATAAAAGATACAACACTCTATTGTGAGAAAGACAGAAATTGATTAAATTGTTGAATTAGGAAAATCTATTTGTAACAAAAAATTGCTTATTTTGGCGTGTCTGTAACGTCTGACAAGGGGCAATTTAATGCACTACTCAAGCAAAACTTGCAATGACAAAGATCGCTATTTCTAAAAAATGTCTATGAAATTATATTCTGCTAAATTGAAAATAACTTTTTCTATATTTTCAAACGTGTAGTGAAATATGGTGAATGGCATAGCTATGCTAATAATAACACTAGAGAAATAAGGTATTAAATTCAAATAATGGCAAGTTACAAAATGTAACTAAAGGTACTTAGTGGCAGCACAAGCTTACTTTGCAATGATCCTCGGTCCTGTCCTTTCTTCTTTTAACAAGAGTTCAAGAACGAAATAGACCTACACTGGTTGGATTGAACTGAATCATTGGAAAAGAAGGACTGAAATCGAAAAAATAGACTATACACAACAGTTGTAGTGAATGCTATATAATTTCATAAACAACGTATTGAAATTGTATATTAGTATCATATGATACTAATATACACGCTTGAAAGACTTCATTTAGAATTTTCAATTTCAGTGTGATGATTTTATTAGAAGTTTCTAACATACCTACCTTTGGTCTAGCAACCCGCAAAAATTGTCTTAACAAGTACCATAGAAATGACCCGAAATGGAAGTAAGAGGGTTCACTGGTTACCGATTAGACATGTTGACCGGCTAATTCAATCAGTTTATTACCAATCAAATTACTAAAAATATCTTATATTTTTTTTTAAAATTATTCAGCAAAATTGCAAAAAACGAGCTTCTTTTTTAAAAAACAAACAGCTTTTCATTCAATAAGGCTGTCTATTATAATTCAAAAATAATAATTGTCGGTGATTGTAGTTTTGAAAGTTAACCTTGTTATATTTCCACGCGAAAATCGTATTGATTTCGAAATTGCACATCCGCTCCTATAAATATTAAATCATATTGCGTTTTATTTTTCAACTGAATACATGAAGTTGTATTTCAATTGCACGTTTCTCTAAATAATTCATTTTCTTTCACTGTCTAGACTGCAATATTGTTGAAAAACTTGTAGTTTTAACAGAAGAGTTTGTTAATAAACATTTGTTAAAAATTAGAAAACGTATATTCGTTATTTTTGTTTATGGATATTTTACGCGAAACCAGGCAAGCGTAAAATTTTATTGCTATAACAAATAACATATATTTACAAACAGGCTTCTATAATATAAGTAATAAATAATATTATATAAATATACAATGAATATAATTTTGTCAACAAATTTCTTTAGTTTACAGTTTACATGTATTGAAAAAATTGACCGGCCACCGGTTAAGCGGCCGATAAACAGCGAATGCTTAACTCAACCGGTTGCCGATTACCAATAAACATTTTCTGACTGGTTGCAACACTGGTGGAGTCGGATTCGGGTCGAGCAGAGATTGGGCATAAGTTTTCTGGGTAAGGTGATTAAGGACTAAAACGAAAGAAATTTCTAAAATTCACCTCACACAAAAGGAAGGAAGTGTTTCCTATTAAACCTAGGAACTGTTAGCAGCGCAACAGCCTGTGTTCGAAACTTCCTTCACCGACTGAACCATGGAATACTGCACGGGAAAAATAATTTACTGTCATTAATTTATAGCATAAACATTCATGGTTCTGTGTGTTAAGTTGAAATGAAATTAGAAAAATATGGTACCTACACTACTGTAAATATTATTTTGTATATTTTTATGACGATATTTAATAAGTCATCAATTTTGCAATTGTCAAACACTTATTAAAAAAGACTTTCTTGTTCTTATTCTTATTCTGAAGAGTAGATATACGAAATAGTAAACCTCAAATTGAATAGTTGCGTTTAGTTAATATCAACATATCAGTTTTGCTTAGCCTGCCAAAATGCGCAGACTATTCAATTCCCTCCAATTTTTTCTCAATTCAATAGAACTTAGTTGTAAAATCTTAAAAATAATGAATCATCTATTTTACATGTAGGAATATACATGCAAATATGTCAGTAAAACTATATATATATATATATAATATATATATATATATATATATATATATATATATATATATATATATATATATATAGAAGGAGAAAAAGAAAGAATTGTCCACCACCTCAGAAAAAAAGCTGGGTTTGCCCCTGCCGTTCAAATAACATTTTTCCAACCATTAGATTTTAGGTTATGCAATAAGAATAGAATGAATTTTTCAACTAAATAGAGATCGGTAGAGTTTATGTAAGAACAACTGACCATCAAATTGGAACAGCAAGTCCATAGATAACGCAAATAAAAGTGCAAGCGACGAACAAATGGGTTACAAAAAGCAAACAAATTTTTTGACCTTCCCAAAATAACTGCCCTTAGGAGCAGATTTAATGAAAATGATGCTACAGACATAGAATCTCTGAAGATTCTGGGGCATTATAATGGTGTTTGCACAACATCTCAAGAATATAAACTTGTTCTACATGCTCTTCAATTGGAGCAAAGATTATTCTGCATCAATTGAAAAGATTTCAAAATAACTTACCTTGAGAATAAATAACAGACTTAACAAAGTACGATAAAGTTTCATTAATGAAATACTTTAAGCTTCATATAAGACACATCTGAAATAATTGTCATCTAATTTGGCTGAGAAATGTTAGTTTGAACAACAGGTTTCCACCTTGGGCTCCCTACCCTAAACAAAATGGCTTGTCACAATAAAGTCAGATTGATTATCTAGAAATTGAATTACACAAGTTTCATGCGTGACTAAATTTATTTCAATGCTTTAAAAGTTCTTTATGTTGAACTTCATTTGCTTCAGCAATTGGATAATATAGATTTAAAATACAAATCTAATTCGAATTTATGCTAGAAATATAATGGGATTCAAAGATAAAAGCTTAATACAGTTTTGCAACTTGAAGAAGCCTTTTACAAAGGTAAAGGTGTGACACAGCTCTGAAATTGGAGCTATTCCTGAACCCTTTCTATATTGAATATAGCTACTTATCAGTCAGAAAGATATGTGCAAGCTGTAAGAGAAAACAATATAAAAACTAACGCTCGAAAATTCAGAAAATATTGAAGCTCAGACACTCGTTTGCATGGCTTTAAATCCTTAAATTTGATTAAGCATATTATTTTTTCTTCTCTTTTGTCATATTCCTATTCGGAACGGAGTGTGATTCACTAGCAATTTTGATGAGCGAGGAGTATTTTCATATACTGCGGACAAATGAAAACATGCAATATTATTATCCATTTTATATCGTTTTATATTTAATAAATTACCTGAACAAATAAATTTTTATTCTGAAGATTTCAGTTCCAACTATTTAATCTCTTAAGATCAAACTGTTAAAGTTATCTTACGTTATTCTTGACAAAATAAATTCGCTAAATGCTACTGAAAGTCTAAATAGTACTTTCAGCAACACACCTACAAATTCACAAGATAATTTAAGTTAATGAGACAATTAAGTATTTCATGATAGTTATGGTGTGTCAAGCAATGATAATGTAAGAAAATTGGCAGTTATTGTAGATAATTAGTAATTAATTCTGGTGATATTTGAAATTGGGCCGGGGGTGTTTTATTTATTGCTATTCATGTTATACTGCACAGGTCTTTTTTTATTTCTATCATGGTGTGCATACATTTTTGTTCAATATTTGAAATAAAAGTACTTATTATTATTTTATTTCCTAAGATCAATTTCACCAAAGTCTGTGAATATCTTCTAATTTTCAAACTTTTCTTTAATCACTACTTGATTATTTTGGTAATCGTAAAGGAAGTTTAATTTGAAATTTTCTGAACCAAAATAATATGATAGCATACATGTTGGAAACCAATGTACATTTTGCTTCATTGCATAAGCTGCAAACAAATAATTTTTCCAAAGTTGGCTTTTTTATCTATAAATAGAGAATTAATATTTTCTCAACATTCTTCAATTGCATTGGCACTACCTACTCTTCAAATAAATAATCGATATCACACACACAAATTAACAGATCATTTCATTGTAATGAACCAATGCCAGGTGATTTACAGAGTGAGTATGTTGTTGCCTGAATTTGAGGGGCGTGTGTTGCTATCATTACAAAAAATATGAATATAGTGTTATTATTTAGCAAATTTTGTCGTTAGTCAAGCACAAACACACAAACATTTAAAGGGGGATGGGGTGCGAAGATAATAGATACAATACCATAACGTGAGTTTTTAAGAATTACTCTTAGCAAAGAAAGTGAGATTAAGAAAGTCAGAGAAACATTAAAAAAACTTGAAATTTAGATAATATGACAAACGATTACAAAGAATTCATTTGTATATAAGAAACTTCAAGAGATGTGGCGTTGTAAATCTTGTAATCAAGTAATTAACGACCATTTGAATTCCACAAATTATAATTTATTTCATTTGATGCATTCAATTATCACCGTTTTCTAAAGGTACCCAGTCACTTAGACACTTAGATTGTTTTACATTTGTCTTGCTCGCAATTAAGCATACAGATCTAATATATTTGAAGGTGTTTTCTTTTGGAATTATTCAACACATTTTTTTGCCTACTTATTAGTTTGTTTTTATTAATTTTGTATTGTGAATGAGAAAAAGATTTTCTTGGAAATTCTGTTAAATGTAATATATAAATATATATTACTAAAGCAATTTTTAAAATCGATTATTTTTCGTGAATTGCAGTAGAAATTAATTCCACTATGGGAGCTGATACAGTCACCTGAGGACTAACTGTCGATCGGTGACACAATTCAACAATGGCGAATTCAATGTGGATGACAAGCAAAGAGAAGGCCAGTCCTCATTACGAAACAACCATGACATACAAACGTGTAGCATAGCTTCCTCCCTCGGTGTATCACATGTGACGATTACTTTGAACACTTTAAAAATACTAATGAGTGATTTTTTTGCATTTTGTTGTGCTAGATAAATAGTTATAAAATATAAAATAGAACAAAACGTGAAGCATTTCAATAAATACAGGCGATCTTCCATTTTCTTTGGAATCCTCAGTCCTATTCAAATATCAATATGATTCGAAACATCAAAGTTATATTGAAAACGAAATTTTGAAAATGGGAGGTCCAATTACAATCAATGAAATACCGGATAAAAGTAAAATATTGAATAAACAAAGGGAATTTAACATCTGTAAATTACTTTAAAGTCATTCACCATTATATTAAACATAGCTGTAAAATGTTGCCATCACTGAGTAAGATAGTCTAGAGATCGAAATCGGTTTATATAAGTGTATAAAAATTATATATATATATATATATATATATATATATT
>CABFPE010000014.1:182886-196016 GCA_900660155.1 Hofstenia miamia
GCACTAGGGCTAAAGGAATATGTAGAAGAGCAACCTAGAGGATCCCTACTAGAGGTCACTAAGGAGTTAAGGAAGATAAGAACTGAGAGTGAAGGAAATAAGGTATACCAGAGTAGGATGGAATCAGAGAGACAAACAAGGTATAGGCAGTAGGCAATGCATGGAGAATACTGGAGGAACACAGAAATGTGTGACAGAGAAGAGAGCAACAAGTGGTTAAAGAAGGCAGGACTGAAGAGAGAAACAGAAGCACTGATAATGGCAGCACAGGAGCAAGCAATAAGAACAAACTGGGTGAGGAAGCATTTAGACAGAAGAGTAGAATTAATTAATAAGTGTAGGCTATGTAAGAAAGAGGCAGAGACAGTAGATCATCTGATAGCAGGGTGTGAGAAGTTGGCACAGAATGAGTATAAGTTCAGGTATGACAAGGTAGGAAGAATGGTACACTGGAGCTTGAGCAGGCAGCGTGGGTTAGAAGCAGAAGACAAGTGGTATGGGCACAAGCCACAAGGCGTCATAGAAAATGAGAAGGTTAAGATACTGTGGGACTTCAACATACAGACAAGCAAGGTGATAAAAGCACGGAGGCCAGATATAGTGGTGGTACACAAAGAGAAAAGATTAGGAACAGTGATAGACATAGCAATACCAAAGGACAGAAATGTAGAAAGCAAGGAGAAAGAGAAAATAGACAAGTACAGAGAGTTGGCAGAGGAAATAGAAAGGCTGTGGAAGTTAAAGAAGGTTGAAGTAGTCCCGGTAGTAGTAGGCGCATTAGGAGCAGTGAGTAAGAAACATAAGAGATACTTGAAGAAGTTGGGAGTGCGAAAGTGGGAAAGAGCGGTAGCACAGAAGGTAGCATTGTTAGGTACATCAAGAGTCCTGAGGAAAGCTCTCAGACTCCCTCGGAACTAGTGAGTTCCCCGGCTGAGAGGAATACCAGCATGAAGCTGTGCGAAGTACGAAATAATAGTAATAATGAATTCTACCTCTAAAGGGTATAAAAATAAAAAACAAAATTAAACAAAATAATAAAAATACTAGAGGAAGTAAGGTTTTCTATGACAGTTGCAGAATGGAAAGAGATTATATTTACATAAGATTATAGTAGAAAGCAAAGAGTTTAAAAGTAAATTTAGGATATTAGATTTAAATTTAAAAGTACGTGCCTAAAGATCAATATCTAGATTTTTAAATATGAAATTTGCTCGAGGAATGATACAAAAAAGTAGTTATGATTTATGAATTAAAAGAGATTTAAAGATAGATATTTTGATGAACGGGAATTAAAGGTGCTTGAGGAAAGTGAAAGATTACGATAAAGTCATAGCTTCCAATAAGTAGTTTATTAAGGAAAATAAAATCAAGATATTTTAAGAAAAGATTTATTGGAAGACGCTTGGCTTCAAAGAGAAATATTTCGAATGAGGAATTTGAATAGTAGAACCAACGAAGAGCCCGATGTAGTATACGGACTATTTTTAAGGCAGAAGAAGAATCAAAAATCCAGCACTGTGAAGCATAGCTTAGAGATGACAAGCAGTGTTTTAAAAAGCAAGCATTTGTTTGAATAGTGAATAGACTTGGGTATTACAGATTTCAGGTAAAACAAAGAAGAGAACGCTTTTATCTTTTTAATTCCTCAGTCACGTTACTTCATGTTTAAAACGAATTTCAAAGGTAGATAATGTAATAATAGGAGATAAAACAAAACAAGAGGCTTTCACATTTTGGCGTATTGAAAGAAATATGATTATTAATAAACCATTGTAATGCATTGTCATCAGAAGTTTGAAGGTCGTTCAAGTTTGCAGAAAAAATTCGGATATCATCAGCATATAGCATACACATGGAATTTTTTGAAAAATGCATTTAATGGAATCGTCAATGAATATTAGAAAAAGAAGATCCCCAAGAATTGAGCCTTGGAGGACACCAGGAGAGATAGGAATTCAAGAAGAAATGATGGAAAATGCGGATTACTTGAGATTGATTAGAAAGTTAACTAGAAATAAGATTAACAAAATCAGCATCAATACCGAAATTTTCTATTTTGCAAATAATTAGAGTGCGATATTTTATAGAAGGCTTTGCTAAAATCTGGATAAATGGATGAGAAACTGTTTTAATCAACATTTTGAAAAGTAGAATCAAGAAATTTTAGAATGGAATTAACAGTAGATTTACCTAGACATAAATCCAAATTGAAATGGTGACAAAAGTTTGCGAATGATTTGATAAATGGCTTTTAAAATAATTCTTTTAAAAATTAAGGAAACATGAGAGAGTAGAGATTTGACGATAAGAAGAACATAAATTTTTTGGTAAATTCTTATCAGAATTGGAATGACTACTGAAGCTTTCCAAGGTGCAGGATAAGTTGCTGTTAAAATAATTGACCTAAATATGAAAAAAGAAGAGGCAATGTTTTTAAATAAAATGGGGCTTAAATTATCATAAGGAGAAGTGAGACATTTTATCGCAGTTAGAAGTGTATAAATAAACTGAGGCGTAAATGAATTAAGAATAATATCAGAAGCATTGATGAATGTATAACTGAAGAAGATGATGATGGAAGTTGGTCTGAGAAAACAGAACAGAAGTATTTGTTGAAATGATCAGCAATATTTTGCGGAGATAATGCAGAAATGTTGTTATATGATAAAGTAGAAGGCAAAGATTGAGGTTTTGATAAAGCTTTGAAATACTTATGGCAGGAGTTTATGAAAAGAAATTGATAAACAAAATTTTGTCAAGTTCAATTGAGTCTGAAAAATCAGAAGCTAATGCCGAAATTTTATATAGAAAAAATGCTTTAACAGATGGGTGAAGAGATTAGCCCTTATATATATATATATATATATATATATATATTGATATAACTTTTTGAGATTGTTTAGTTACTTAATAGATATGGTGACTCTGTAGGTATGGCTGTTAATACATTGCGGTGGCCCAAGNATATATATATATATATATATATATATATTCTTTTCAACGCTGTTTAGATAAACTATCAATAGTTAATTGTAAATGTTTACTTCAATGAGGACTATCTTATGGATATACTTAATTCATTATTAAGACTTGGTAAACATAACGATGTACAATCTCCGACAATAAGAAGGGCAATAGAAATATTAATTCATGTCTGCTGAAAAATTCATAAAGTGTTCAGGTCATTTTGATGCTCTAAAATATCTTAAGATAAAAATTGGATAAATAGACCCATTAAATTTAACACAAAAACATATGTTACAATATGAGAAACATTGATTAAGATTTATAAAAATATGTTATTTATGTCTTGCAGATTCATAGAAAGAAGCTTTATTTGTTAGCCTTTTTTCAGTTTAAATGATATTTGTTTTAATGCTTATTTTAAATGAATGTAGTATAATAAATATATTATGTAATGTAATGTGTAAATTCCAAAGTTCCACTAATTAAATTACGCTTGGTTTGAAATTAAACTGGTAATCTTATTCCATCAATTGAGTTTTTTTAGGCAAGTAACAGTGATTTTTCATTGCCAAAATTCCGATAGCTATTCATTTACAGTAAACACAAAACCTGTCGCAACCGGAGTTCAGCATTATGTAAGTAGTCAATATTAAATGGTATCTATATTTACAGATTTTATGTCAAATTTAAGTTGTTTAAACTACGATTTAGCAATACGTATTTTGCGTAGACATTAAAACAATATCACAAATCATGATTATGTATTATAATGAAACATTAAAATTTATTTGCACTCTACAAATGTTTTCTTAAAATGTTGGCTTATTGAGTGAATCAGGCATATTATTAATCATAAAAGCATGAGAAAATAATATATGTTTTATTCTTTAATGTGTGTTCATGCAAATCATTTTTTGCAATTCCATTTTGCAAATAGTTACATGTAATTCGATAATAACGGTATTTTAAAAATTATTTTTAGCTGTCTAAGCTTACTAAAAATATACTATCTTATCTTATCTCATTCTATATGCTGGATTCACATTGAAGACTGTGATGGATTTCATTAGTTAATTTTCATCTAATCATTACTCATAAGCTCCTTAAATTTGATAAATACCAATATTTGTTAAGTAAGCATGTCTACTGATTTTGAAAAAAAATTAAAATTCACCGGCATCCATTTCTTAATAACGAATAATTAAAAATCAAGTTGTGTCACAGTTTTTTAAAAAATCAAGCAATTGTTGCAGCAATACAAGCAAAGAAAATGATGCAATGCCAGCATTGAAATCTAAAAACTACACAAAAGTAGACTATTGGGCAATGCAACAATTCTATAAAATAAGTTTCTGTACATATGAGCCATTGAAAAATGGTTCATCCCTTCAGAGATGATAAGATGTTTAGGAAATTGTTGGTGTCATTCGGCTCAGGACACTTCCAGTATACCTTTCTTCCAAGGTCATAATTCACCTAATTAAATCTCGAAATTCACTCCCAGGGGTGAATTTCAACCCCTCAATGAGAACCCCTAAATTAACAGTATTTTGTTTAATGCATCTTGATTTTAGACATTCTACATTGGTAATAAACAAACATGCAGTATTAATACTTCATCCGGAATGAGCATTGGAGGTATTCTACTTATAGTGTAAGATATTTTTGTTCATTTTAAAAAGTGACTATATATATATATATATATATATATATATATATATATATATATTTGTCTCTTGAATACTAATCTTCTTTATCATTTTATGAAAAAACAACGAAAATTTTAATTGAAAGTACTTTTGGTACTTTCTGTACCATCGTCAGTCAAAAACAAAAATTATTTGGTGGTAGAAACAAACTAAAATAAGTGAAGAGTTTGATTACATTTTGTATTTAAATTAGTTTTCTTTTTCTTAATACAAATTGATTCTGCGATCTTGGTGCATTTGTGTTTTATTAAAATATTAAAGTCAGATGTTGATGCTTTATGTATATTCGAGTGCATATAAATTTCTGATTGTAAGTGTCCATATAGATGTTCTGCAATTTGCGTCTTCAAATGTTTTTTGGTTTCACCAATGTAGACAATGTCACACTTCTTACAATTATTTTTGTAAACAATTGGTGAAACCGAAAGTTTTTGAATTGGATCTTTGTTACTAATTAAATTTGATGTTTTTTCCGAATTTGAAATTGATGTAATTCTTGATTTCCTTAGTTTTCTATTTAAATTATATAAAGATTTCGTAAGAAGTGCTTCGTGCGGTTTAATAAAAAGTAGTTTAAAAAATATATGATGGCAGAGTTTCTTTTGATGTTTTTTGCAATAACTTTTCAGGATACCTAGTAGATCTTAGATTTTCAAATATTATGTCAAAAGCCTTTGTAAGTACATTGTAGTTAGATGATAGTAAAACAGCTCTTCTAAACAAGTTTTTCGGAATTGAATGTTTATATTTATTATCACGGTATGATTGAAATGGTATATATAATCCGGTGTTAGTAGGTTTTCTAAAATCAGATGTTTCAAATCCCATTGATGTATTTTTCAATTTTGCATCTAAAAAATTTATTGAATCTTATTTTTCATATTCACAAGTAAATTTAATTTCACTTAGTTGAGAATTAACATAAAAAGAAACATTGATGCATAATTTTCGTTTTCCATCGAAAGACAAAATATCATCGACATAAGGTTTGTAATAAAATGGTGATGTTCTTAAGCTCAACTTTATACAGGACGTGCATATGCATAGTCAGGTTCAGTCTTTGCTAGCAAACATTGTTCTCTTTCATTTGCAACACTGAGTTGTTTCAAAGATATGTTGCCACAGGTTTACTACAAATATGCACAACCTAATCAAAATTCACAGCAGCAATGCTTACATAAGCTATTACCCATTATGCATTTTGTGCAAAATTGCTTTTGCATTGCCTTTTAAACGAAAAGTATCTCGATTGTAAACGCAACTACAATAGGGAGAATGTTTGTCGCATCTTCAAACTACCAAAAAACCCTACCCTAGCACAATACATGGATAAATGTTATACCACCTTTAGTAGATTAGAAAATTCAAGATCACAAATTATTCTTTGTGTGGGAAAGTAAAGAAAGTATGACCCTCTTCAACTTAATGTGCCCAAATTTTGCATAGCAACTCCAAACTGCAAGCCATGTACAAGCAATCAAGGTGATACACAACTTTACCATTTTCTTTCAAAGAATCATGTTTTATTGTTTTTAACTTCCATCCTAAAAGCGCTTAAAGAAAGAACTGCACCATTAACTTCTTAGCGCTCCAATGAAAGCATATGCTGCAGATCTATCTCTGATAGACTGGAAAAGTTTTCTTCGTTTCTACAATATTAGACAAGGCATGAAGATTAACAATAAATCTCAGAAAATCAAAATCAAAATTCCTTGCTGTGCTATTCTTCACCCAAAAAAAACAGGTTATATTCTTTTCTCAATTTTTGGAATATATTTAATATACACTGTCCTTCCCTTGACCATTCTTACGAGCGCAATTTATCTAAGATAAGGGACAGTCTTGAGAATATCATAACGTATTGCAATAATAGCAAAGTTAGGACAAGACTGATCTTTCTTAGATAGCAGTTGGAGTTAAATACAAGAGATAACTACAATATAAATGGTTATTGTACTGGAACTTATTTGTATTGCAAATGTTCCTATATCATCTTAAAGGAAAATGTTCGCCTACTCAACAAGCGGAAGCTCCAAATGTTTGTTTCATGAATTGATGTGAACTCAGTGCTTCCTCGCATGTTCAGTACGCTTGAAGAGAAGACATCGAATTGTATTTTGCTTATTAATGAAATTAAGATTAGACCTCGGAATACTATTTGCAGTTGATACTTGAGCAATAATAAAGAGTCCATCATCCCTATTTTGTGTAAAAATTTAGATGTTGCAAGGTGTTCATCACTTATACTGAAGAATTATTTTACCCCGTCGTCGACTATAAATACCCAATTTTAAATTCAATGTTGAAGTTGAATGTTTTGCCAAAGTGGAGGAAACCAGAGGAAAAATAATTGGCCTAATAAACGACAATCACAACTCTAACCAAATATATTACAAGCAGCTTCACATGAGTGACCACAAAGAGAATTGGCTAGCAACACATACAATTGACTGTTTGAAATGTATCAGGAATAACTGTGCGACTGTAGCCTGTAGCATCCTTCTTGCAACATTTTGAGATATTGAGTTAAATTTATTCACATCAGATGCCTTTAGAATGCTGGCTTGTCTTTGATACAACTGCATCAATCACATTGCCATCATTTGAGCTGTGTGTTTGTGGAACATGGTCTTGAGCAAAAACTCCAAGTGACGTTGATGAATCCTATGAAATAACATCATTATCTACTCACTACATTTCAATTCATGCATTTGGATGTCCAAGCCATGAAATTCCCCTCCAGCCTAAGGTGCTATTCCAAACTAATATATAGACTTTTATTTCTGTGTCAAATCGTTAAGTTTACTAATCTCTAACAGATTCTCTTCTAGACAGCAAATGATTGTCCACCTGAGTAAAAGGCTTACTTAAATTTATTGTTATTTTGTTTTAATATATAAAATTTTTTTAATAATTAGTAAGAAAACAATTAGCAGCTCTACCAGTGGCTTATGCACGGAGGCATTGAGGAATGCCTCCCAATCAGGTTTTCAAAGAGGACTTTTTTGGCTAAATGAAAAAAATTAGGTTAAACGATTAAAAATTTTAAAAACTAAGGTATTAAAATGCATTTTTAGTGTCTATTTTCAATAATTTGGAGTGAAGCATTTCACTACTTGTATTATTTTTTATAAAATGTTAGTGGCCTTCACTAGCAAAGACGTATGATATGCAAAGTTCATAACGCATTATTTTACACATAATTTCTTAAGTGCATGTTCTAGACAAAAACTTCATAAGCTATGCAATGTAGCCGATAACTATTTTTAGCAATTATTCAGCCTAGAACAAGCTCGGTTTGAGTAATCTCCACTCATATTAGTCGAAAAATTCATTGAAAATTGAAATGATAAGTAGAACTACATGCATTCACTTTTTCAATGCTGCTGGTAAGAAATTATCAGCTCAAATGCAATGATTTAACTAAAACACTATCTGTATCTGAGAGATAATAATGACACTTGTAAGCCACATTCGAGCCAAATTATTTGCCATTTGTGTGTTCAAGGATTCGATTAGTTGCTTCAAATAATTCCTTTAGAGTTACATAACAAATAAGTAAATGGCGACAAACACAAAAAACTTAAATATACAGACTTGATAAGTGTATTGCCAAAATTCATAATTTATTTAACGCTTTTTTAATAAAGCTTTTGGCAGATGAATTAGCTACCTGCTAGGAATATTGCGCATATATTTCCCAAGCGTTGGAAATATTTCTACAATATTATCAACAAAAGAGTGAAACGATATAAGAATCAATCAATCAATCCTCTCCATCAACACACTTAAAGAACTGCGAAACAAAACTTGCTTAAAAATGGCAATTTATAACTAAAAATCATAGAATCAATCTAATAATGGACCGAGTCTGATCAAAGAAATAATATAAATATAATATGCTATTATATGAAAATACTTTTCATCATAAGTCCACTGTTGACTTTTGGTAGCTTACAATAACGCACATTCATGAGTGCATAAAAGAACGTCACATGAAACAATGTGTAAAATCTATTTTTAGTTCACCCATCCGCTAGAATAACATGTGATAGAATCACATATGCTTAGAAGTAACTGTGCAAAACTTGTGAAAATGTTAATCATGTTTTTATTGATCAGAGTGAGCTCCAAGTGTATTCAAAGTCTTTTTTTGCAATGAGTTGCTACCAATCATCGTAGGGTTTGGATTTTTTTCAAACGTGTGCTGAAATAGTCATTGGAGATCTTGATACATTCAATAAGCAATGAACATGCTGATGATTATGTCGACACTGATAAAAATGAAGCTCCCATAACAATCAGGGAAATTTCAATAATGAAAGGAATGTGAGTGTTTATATGAAGCCTCTAAAACTGAAAATGAATTGTCTGAAAGGAAAACTGAGTGCTATATCAATTTTTGAAAGGGTCTACACCATACAACACAACAACTATCTGTACATAAGTAAAACATCCTTGCACAAATGCCTATTAACTTTGAAATAAATGCAATTTCCTACAGTGTTGCTATTAATAGTTTAAATTGATAACTGTTGTAATATATTTGTATCGGAAAAAGTTTGATAATATCACTTGTCGAATCGTGTTGAAAAATACTATATGCTTGATCATTAAGTGCATCGACAGACCTAGAAATATTAGTTAATGTTTTTTGTTTAATTTTACTGAAGATACATGAAAAAATTCAATAGAGTTTTATGCAGACTTTAATAATAATAAATTTCTCTAAAATAGTTTGGCATACTATTTATTACATTTAGTTCATTTGTCCATCTCAAACATTATAACGCTATTCAAACGCTTTTATCTCTGTAACTATAAACAAATATATTTAAGGTTGAAAACATAAATTCGTGAAACATACATAGTCTCCAATAGTTATTAATTATAGAGTAATTGTTTGCTAGCTTAAAATGTGGTTAAGTCAAAACTTAAAGTTATGAGTTATTTAGAATGTTGGTAGTGTTTGTTGTATATTTCATTGTCATGGGTGCTTTTAAGTACACCAGAGGTGCAAGAGGTCTTGAAATAGTTCCGAATTTGGAAATGTGGTTACATGCACCAGGAAATATTTGGGTAAGTACAATTTATTTCACTAAATATATTTATTGTATGACTATTATTTCACATTGTTAAAGCTGAAGGAATCCTTCTTTAAATTTGAATGAAATCATACGTGGCTCAGGTTAAAGATATGGCTTATAGCATTAACTAATATTTTTAAGAAAGTATACATGTAAGCTGAATACCAGAATTCATTTTTCTTCTTAAATTCACAATCTTGAATATAAATTTATATTCGATTTTACTGAAAAATAAAGCATGTGAACATTAATTTCTCTCTAATAAATACAGAAACATCATTTTCAGTGTTGAAAGTAGGTCTTGGCTTTAACAAATGAAACAAAAGCTCTCTGAAAAACTAATTCTTTATAGAAACACTCTTATGAAATTTGTATAACAAAATACTGCGAAATTTATGTGCAAAGCACTTATATTATAGCTTTTGCAGTTTTGAGCGAATGTAGTTCACACTATTCATCAAAAACATTTTTTGAAAAGAGCGTGCATGACCGATCTTACCCTACAAAAGACTAGGCATTTAATAAACGCCCCTGGTTCCAAAAATCCTGTCCGATTCCATTGTCATTATTGAGATGGTTGGAAATGCATTGTCATGATAAAGACGTCGTTTATGTTAAGGAAAATATAAAGTATGAAATGCTTAATATGTAATCTCACCAAAACATTTCCATCTACCCATATTTGATTTAGTTTGTAAAATCTGGTCTAGGAGACAAAAGTAGTTGTCTCAATGAAATTTATTAATTATTAAATTGAAACAAAAAAGCGCTCAATGGGTATTGAAAATGCATAATGCAGCTGTATATTGAACTTTACTAAATACATTTCTTGCATTTGACGAAATTGGTATTTTCAGTATTAGTAGTAACAGGGTTCTTTTTCAGATATGGCAGGAACAGATTTCGCAAAAATGCCGTTCACATTTCGATAAAATAGACGAAATTCGATTGGCTGCTCTTAGATAAACGAAATTCCAATTTCTTAGATTCTACGAAATCAAAATTTGCAGCTTACAAATAAAGTCGGCTTCTTCTAAGAATAGAGTGTTGCACATGTTATATACTTTAATAGAGTTCCAATGAATTTAAAAATTCAAATTATATCAATTTCGTTGAGCTTATGTACTAACTTAAGAAAGAAACCCATCACTTCTTTAGCATGTTTCGGCATGACACTGCCATTATCAAAAAGTTTTCCACTATAAAATTCACAAAATACTCATCAATATAGATATACATATATATATATATATATATATATATATATATATATATATATATAATATATATATATATATATATATATATATATATATATATATATATTACAATAGACTTGGTAGACTTAGTTTGTATTTATATTCATCTTTTTTGTTTAAGCTTGGTTCTTTAATTCTATATAAATTGATTCCATGATGCTTAGTTGAAAATGGCAATATTTTAAGATATATGCTTTAAAAAAGGTCTTTATAATGTTCATTATTTTGGAGTAGTGTCTATTTAATGGATTGCGAATGTATATCATCGCTTAGTAGAGCTTCATTTTTAATGTATTTGTAAGGACTATTTTTTATTAAAGATACGAAGCAAATTTTTCAAATTCAGAAAACATTTAACTTTGTTCAGCTTTACAGTTACATGTTGGTTAGTGCTTTTCTTTAAAAATTATGTAATCTCTACTGGAATATTAAGGTTAGTAAAATTTTTGATAGTGTTTTCAATATTAAATGAGGGTCTATTTTGTTTTTTTGGATAAACACTCAATTTTCTTAATATGTATATTTTAATCCTCTAGGTTATTTGATGTATTGATATGTGAATCAATCTAAGCATAAAAGCCAAGCTTTGTAAATCACGAATCACTAAGTAGACCTACTACTTTGAGAAGAACAATGTTAATCAATTCGAAAAAAGATTATAAAGAACACGTATTAAAGATATTTTAAGAGATCAATTTTAAATATTCAAAAACAACTTATTGAAATAAGGAAAGACATACTACACCTACTTAGTGATTCACAAAGCTTGGCTTTTAAGATTAGATTGATTCACATATATTAAGAATAAAAATAAGAATAAGAAATTTTTACTTAATAAGTATTTGACAACTACAAAACTGATGACTTATTAAATGGCGTCATAAAAATATACAAAATTATATTTACATTAGAATTAAGCATGCGTAGGTTGCGGCATTATTACGATGTAATTAGTTACGTGAAATAGTGTAATCACTATTATAATATTTAAATCCCAGCCAAGATTTTTCCGATATATAATTTTGTTTTATTAAAAAAGTTTCTAACTGCTATATAAAAGACTTAAAATTATTATTTTTAATAAATTTTGGAAGGATGTTCCAGTTTCTGATAGCACTATTTAAAAATGAATGTTTCAAAATATTTTTATGAAAATTAATGCAAGCAAATTTCTTCGATCTCTTTTCGATATTCACGTTAAAGTTCGGAAACTTGATTAAATTGTTAGGCGGTAATTCATTATTAGCTTAAAGAAGTTTACTACGTTATTAAAAATCATTAGCTGTCTTGGGGAAGAGTAGTTGCAGTAATGTAATCTTTTGTTTTGCTAGAGTTTTTTTGATACACTTTCAGAGCCGATTTAAATTGGGATTCAAGCTTTTTTTAGAAGGGAATCATTTAGATTTATGAATAGCACATTAGCATACCTGAGATGACTAAGAAAATATGCATGAAACATTTTGATTGCTGCAGTGGCAGAAAATTGGTATGCAATGTAAGAAATGCTTTTAATGCCCATAACTACCCTTTCTACCATGACATATATTTTGAGCTTTGAATTGTAACTCCTAAATATCTAAATCATGCCAACAGCCTCAACGCAATCATTGATATTAAGAGTGTAATTTATTGTCTGGGGAGTTTTACTAGAAGGTTGCATTATACAAAATTTAGTTCTCTTTACGTTAATAGTCAATTTATGCATAGCAAAATATTTTACACATCTTAATACAATTTCTGAAAGGAATTACGCCATTATATAAAAAGATAGGATTTCTACTTGAAACCAATAATCTAAAACATCTAATAGGACTAAGGACCTAAACCAAGATTGAAAACCTTTCCAAAGTAGTATATTATATTACTTGAAACTGTGGAGCACAATGCATTGAAAAACGTCAATAAATTTTCAAATAGGAATTAAAGAACCCAAAAATCAGTCAATTATCTCCAATCACTTAAAGAACTATGATATAAAATTTACTCATAAAGTCTTATCCAAGGCAATTGACAATTTTTAACTAAGCATCATGGAATCAAAACTTAAACAAAGATGTATATAAATATTTATTAAATCTTCCAAAGTTATTATATATATATATATATAT
>CABFPE010000014.1:197016-218239 GCA_900660155.1 Hofstenia miamia
ATATATATATATATATATATATTTTTAGCATAGACGTCAAGAAAAGGATAGACCGGTTTCGTTTATATAAAACATCATCAGTACAAATATGCGGTAAAAAACTAAATATATTTACAATAGACTACACTTTATTTATTTTAATATTGCATGCTCTTAAAATAAGTTCAATGATATCATGCTTAGTTGTTTATTCAATAATTGATCTTTGTTTGATTGTTTAATTATTAATGCTTCTCCTATTTTATGATGTTCTGATCTTAGTCGGATGTAAAAATTTTCTTCTCTTAGTTGATGTTTGTGCATAAAAATTTCAGATTTTAGGTGCCCTTTCATATGTTCCTTAATTCTTGTACCCAGATGTCGCTTTGTTTCCCCGACGTATGATTTTTCTTAATCATCACATTTGTATATATAAACTAAGGAGGAAACTAAATTTTTTGGGATTTGATCTTTATTTAGAAACATATCTTTTGTTTTATATGATGTCAATATTGGAATGATCTTTGTTCTTTTTAATTTTGTATTCATTATTCTAATTTTTTTCTTTAAATTTTTTACTTGGTTTTCTATATAGGGAAGCTTTAAATAAACATCAGTCTTGGTTTCATATATATATATATATGTTCGATAAGTTCACTAATAAATTCAAAATATCTCATTCAAATTTCTTTTTATTAACACTGTTTAGGAGAAACTCATATATGTGTAAAGTCTCGAAGGCGATAACCGCTGGCTAGATACATAGTAATATAATATATTTGTCTTTTAACTTGAAAATGCAAACAATATATATATATATATATGTATTATTGTGTTTCATAATTGCACCACTTTAAAATTTTATAACGATTCAGCATTTTTCTAATAGAGTTTTGGCCCTGATTTTGAATCTGACATTATTTTTTTATTATGTTGTCTTCTTGAGTTTGCAACTCACGATTTTTGCGCGCGTTTTTTTACTTTTTGCAATATGTCGGAGAAGGCTTAGCTCAAAACCCCAAAATGACGCTCTTTCGTTAGTGCTGACCTCTAGTTTCATCAGCTTTGTAATCGTTTATTGAAACAGCAGAAACACACTAGTAGTCAACTCAGTAATAATTTATGACACATTTGAAAAATTACTACACAAAATACCCTTCTCACAAATGTATTCTAGTAAAAGATACATGCTTGTTAACACAAATCACATTTATTCGACATTGCAAAAGAATGCACGAATATGCATATCACTCTTGCTCAGTTCTAATGACGAGTCATCAATCTTGATTTGCACAACACCTTTCATCTTGCCTATCATTCTTTCAGTAGCTCGATTGTTGTTTCCAAAAAGCTGCTCTGGCACTTCAAAACATACGATGCATGGAGCAGTTTTACTCTTTTGATTAAGAAAGTTTTTGAGACTTGCTTTGCGATCCTGGAGTAATTTTCTGATATCTACTACCTGAGGAAAAGACCCAGATGTAACAGAGTCAATAGAGTATGGATGAACTTCGGCATATATGCTTAAAGCAGCATGTTCGTAGAAATATTTCAATGCGACATCTGCAAGTGCGGGATCTACCGTCTTATATGCGTGTGAAAGATTCCGTTTAACCAAGGTGATTCTAGGACCCTCAGCAACAGATCTCTTCAAATGAATAAACAAAAACGAGAGCACATACACTGTAATGATAAACCCTAACCCAAATCTCGAGATTCCATAACGGCAGTTTCCAAAATATCGCAAAAGGAAAAAACGCGCGAAAAATCGCGTGGTGCAACCTCAAAATGCCGTCATAGTAAATTCAACAGCTTTCACACAATTTCTCAGAATATGGCTATAATTCGAAAATTTTTATTGAATTGGTTATTTTTTTCTTTAAGGGTTTATATGTTTTTAAAAAACACTCTTATGCTGTATTATAATATGTTCATGATAGAAAAAGCATATTTAGTTTGGGGAAAATACGATGTAATGAGGGGAAAGACAATGTGGTTGGGGGAAATAGTATTTCAGAAAACGGAAAGAAATCTGTAAAAATTGGAAAAATTAGAGCAAACGGGAAAAAACGAGTAGAAATACAATATATTGTACCAAAGTTTTCGAGTCGAGTTTGAGTTAATAGGTTCGATTTAGAGTTTTTTCATTTCCAGTATATTTTTAGGAAAATTCCGAGTTCAAACGAGTTTTTGCTAATAATTCAAGGTTTCATGACCTAAAAAATCATCATTTGTGATTGAGAAAATTTAAAATAATGTAATTTTTACGGTATTTTCATGTAGATTTTTTATAGAGTTCGTGTTCGAGTTTTAATGATTTATTCTCTTCCGAGTTATTCTGATCAAGTTTTACAAATTCATTTGAGTTCGAGTTTTTAATATTCCAAGTACTTGAAAACTATGTATTGTACAGGATTCTTAACTTAAACAGCCTAAGAAATAATTTATGTTTCTATGCTTTCTTAACAAAAAATTCAATTGATTATAACTCACAAATGGTGGCATCAAGCCTTTAGCCCCCACCCTGTTTTTGTAAAATCAAATTTTTTCATGTGATACATTAGGTTTTGTTTGTATAAATTGTAAAACAAAATTATTGTATAATTATTTTTATATTAAACTGTAATTCTTAAAGAATCTACAAACTTTTTATGTTAGTAATTCTTAAATGAGATTTGACAGCAATAATTTTCCGGAATTTCATACATCAATGCTGACAATAAATAAGCATGATTCAGTCATTCCTTTTTCAACTAAGTAAAAGCTATTGGCTTCAAACTGAAATTTTAGTTATGTCAGCAAAAGTAGAAAAGACCAAAGAAACTTAAAATTGCAAAAACAAGACTATTGTCATTATCATATAAAGAAAATATGGCACTCTCTCAAATTTGAGTAAAAATATTTTAGCAGGAACGAATTTTGCACTTTTTATAATTGGCAATATTTTGACTCATGACAACTATTGCAGAATTTTAAAAATTTAATTGGGAACATTCATTAATCAAATTGATTGCTTACAGATATACATTAATGCTTTTGCTGCTTTGGCATTGGCAATATGTATAATGTACATGCAAATTTAGCATAAGAAAACTTGGAAAAATTGCAAAAAATCCTTCAGAAAGAATCTTTGCACCAGATTCTACCATGAGAGCTACTTTTTGTTGGAAACCACTTTTCAATAAATCTTACTTGTGCACAAAAGTAAAACTGTTCTTGTTTGGGTTTTTAAGAGCATTTTTAAATATTACTAGATATATATATATATATATACATGGTTTAATTGTCTATTTAAAAGTTTTTTACGTTGTTGTTTTATTAATAATGCTTCAGTGATCTTGGTATGTTTGTTCTTAGTTAATATTTTAAAATGATCTTTTGTTTCTTGGTGATGATGTAATTAAATTTCTGATGTTAGGTGGCCTCTTAGGTGTTCTTTAATTCTAATTTCCAAATGTCTTCTTGTCTCCCCAATATATGAGGAATTACACTCATCACAAGAATATTTATAAACANGCCTCTTAGGTGTTCTTTAATTCTAATTTCCAAATGTCTTCTTGTCTCCCCGATGTATGAGGCATTACACTCATCACAAGAATATTTATAAACAATAGAGTAAGACAAGAGTATTGGGATCAGATCTTTGTTTGAGAAAAAGTTTGAGGTCTTAGTTGTTGTAAATGTTGGAATTATTTTAGTTTCATATATCTTTAAATTTTTGTTGATTCTTTTAAGTTGGTATTTGATTATGATTGTCATTCTTTAATATAAGATAAATTCCAATAAATGTTTTTAATTTTATCATTGTTGTCCATTAATTTGTTGTTAATAAAATTTTTATCCAAGCATTTTATTATTAGATGGTGAGGATAGCCATTATTTGTTAAGATTGAAAAAAGTTTATCAGTTGCTTCTGTAAGATTCTTGTAATTTGATGATGTTGTAAATATTTGATTAATCAATGTTCTAATAGTATTAATTTTGTATCTTGTAGTGCAGTATAATTCATATGGAATGTACAATCCTGTATTGGTTGATTTGATGTGCCATTTTGATTCGATTTTGTCTTTTGTTCTTAGCAATTCTGAGTCTAGAAATATTAATGTATTACTTTGTTCTATTTTGGATGTAAATTTGTTGGAGGACAAATGACTGTTCATAAAATTTTGAAATTCATGGAGTTCATCATTGTTGTTGAATATACAAAAAATATCATCAATGTATCTACAATAAAATGAAGGAACCAAATTAGATTTTAAGTTTTCAAATTTTGATTCAATGATATTGAGACAAAATGCAGCCATAGTGGGTCCTAAGGGTGAACCCATTGCCATACCATTAGTTTGTTTATAAATATTGTTGTTGAAAAGAAATAGAGTATTTGTGCAGGCTAACTTCAATTGAGATCTTAGAATTGATGTATCAAATTCTATTTCATTGTTTGGTATGATGTTAATTATGTGATCAATTGTTTCTTCAATTGGAATGTTGGTAAAAAGTCATTATACATATATATTTAAGCATACAATTTAGGCCCATTTAGTCATGAATTCCTCTAGTGACAAAAGAAATGTATTGAGTGTGATCAGCAAAGTGAACTGGAGAGGGAATTTCAGATGAGATGGTTGCATTTCTCTTGCTTTTACCCAGGACTGTAGAATGAACAATTTATTACAAAAATTTTGGCAATAGATATAATAAAATACTAATTCCTCCTTTTCAAGAGTGAGTGATATTCTGAGATTGTGCTAGCTTGCATCAGTTGAATATTCCAAACACTCATCATATAATTTAAATAAAAATAATCACAAATCACTAGAGTAAGAAAACAAATATAAATAATTCCACCATGCATTTAGGGAATTAGAATAGCTAAATTTATTAAATGCTTTAAAATCAGGGTTCTTCATATATACATGCTAAGTTTGGACCATTCATTACATATATTTGTAGTGCAGTCAAACATTGGTTCTTGAATGACTTATAGCTTTAGCAAATCAGAGAGAGAGAGAGATCAAAATTGGAGAAATTTCTGTTTTACAGCTTGAACAAAATTTGAAGTCCTGATTACTATTGTTGTTTGTGAATGTTCTATATTTTGGTCTCATTTTCATATTAGCTCTTAGAAGTGTTTTAGCCACTAAAAGAAATCAGTAAATCTTCTGTAAATGAACAAGAAAAGTAATGCATAGAATAATTTATTTAAGAAAGAAATAATAGATATAAAGCTCCCTAGTTAGACTGGTTTACATATATATTTATGTGATTTGTGTTTTTGGAATTTTGTTCAAAATTTTCTGAAATGTACATTGCTTTAGAAGTTGGTTAGCATTTTAATGTTCAATTTCATGAATAAAATATTGTAAAAATGATATAAAAATGGTAGGCATCCACAATGTTGGAATGTATTAAAATAATTTACACTTGTAATGAGATTAATAGTTTCAGAGTTTGAACAAATTTCTTCTTGACAAATGATTTATATTGGAGCAACAAGGTTTGGATGTATATGCATTCTTCTAAATTCCAAAATATTTCATAAATATACATTTTGTCAAATATGGTACACATAGACAAATTGTGCACACCATTGCAAGAAAAAATTTTTTCAAAATTTTAATAAATAAATTCAGGTTCAAGATATTTCAAAAACCTAACCATAATGGTATATGTATTTGAGCAATTCTATTGTAATAATGACAAGTATTAGTGAACTTATCCAACATCATTTTCAGATAGAAAATCAATTGTTATGAAATATTTGAAATAACCATAATCTAAAGTTTAACTAATTCACAGCTAGATACATACTCAGAGTTCAAAACTCAAATTATGTAATACATTCCATACTGATTTGTAATCTTGAGAATATCTAAAATATTTATCTTTGTATTTTGTGTATATTATGCACAATATTGTTTTGTATGTTTTTGAGTATTCAGAATGATATAATCTCAAACTTGAATGGGTTCACAGAACTCAATCAGAAATAATCCAAATAGAAATTATTAATACTTGAACTTGTTTGAAAATTCACTTGAAATTATTGTAAAACATAGATTACTTTAAACTTCAATTACTTTATCAATCACAAATATATATTTTTAGTTTGTAAGACTTGGAATTATAGTAAAGTCAATATTTTTTACAATAATAAACTCAGCATTTTCTTCAAAAAAATTTTTAATCTCAAACTTGAAGTTGAACAAAATAACTTGAAATCAACATAACAACACTGATATATAGTATGCTTTTTTGAAAATGCAGCAGAAAACTGCATATAGTCACTATTGGTGTGTTACTAACACAATATAATTATTATGTATTTGGCAAGCAAAGTCAACATTTTTGAATACTCTTTTATTACTTCACAAATAAATACAAAATGATGTGGTGATTTTCTCAAGAAAAATAAATGTGTGAAAATTGGTTTATATATATATATATATATATATATATTTGACATTAATACAAAAACGTTTCGACTATATTATAGTCATCGTCAGTTAACAATATTTTTGCGGTAATAAAAGTTTACAATATACTACACTTTATAATTTAATGATATTGCATACACTAAAATAATTTAATCTCATTCTTGCCTAAATTACATTGTTTATTCATGATGTTTTCTTTGTTATGTTGTTTAATTAATAGAGCCTCACAGATCTTAGTGTGTGTTGTTTTCATGGCTATTTCAAAATTTTCTTTCTTTAATTCATGATGGTGAGTGAATATTTCTGTTTCAAGATGCCCGTTAAGATGTTCCTTAATGCGAATACCAAAATGTCGTTTAGTTTCACCAATGTATAGCTTGTTACAGCTATCACAAGTATATTTGTAAACGATGGATGAAACTAAACATTCTGGGATTCTATCTTTATTCATAAATATGTTATCCGTTTGTAATGATGTAAAAATAGGCCTAATTTTAGATGATGTTAAACTTGCATTTATTTTTTTAATCTTTTTCTTAATAATAAATTGTTTGTCTTCAATGTAAGGTAACTTCCAGTATACATAATCTTTACAATCATTTGTTTTTCTCTTGTCATCTATTTCATAATTTGAATTTAAACATTTAGATGTTATTTCTCTCAACATTTTATTTGGATAGCCATTTTCTTTGAATGTAGAAAATAATACATCTAGGCTCTTTGTCAATAGTTGAAAATTCGATGATATTTTTATAAATCTTTCGCATAAGCCTTTTATTGTATTGGTCTTGTATTTTAAAGGACAATAGGAAGTGAATGGTATATATAAACCTGTATTTGTTTTTTTAAAATATACTTGGGATGTAAAATTGCTATCATAATTTTTAATTGTAACATCTAAAAAGTTAATTGAATTTTCTTTTTCTTCTTCGATCGTAAATTTGATATTTTCAATTTCCAGATTTATTTTCTGCAAAAAACGATGAGCTTCTTCTTTGTTATTAAAAATGGCGAATATATCATCTACATAGCGTTTATAAAATGAAAATTTCTCGTTATGGAATTTCGATTCTATCATGTCCATTGCAAAATTTGCCATTAATGGGCCTAATGGGGAACCCATTGCCATGCCGTCTATTTGTTGGTAAATTTCATTATTAAACATGAAAGATGTATTCAAGCAGGCCATTTCTAGTAGTTTTTCTAGTGTATGTTTTGAAATTGACAACTGTGAATCGTTTATTGTTCTTAAGATGTGTTTTATAGTCATTTTTACAGGAATGTTTGTAAAAAGACTCTTTACATCAAAGCTTACTAAATATTTCTTTTTATCTCTTTGCGATTCATAAAAATTTTTCAATTCTGAAATAAAATGAAATGTATCTTGCAAATTGTATTGTTTTGGAACATGTTCTTTTAAAATTTTTTCTAACCATTTACTTAAATTATATGTCTGACTATTAATTGATGACAATATTGGTCTAAATGGTGGATGCTTTTGATCTTTATGTACTTTGGCCAATCCATATTTTGCATGCGTTTCATTAATGCTACTTGGCCAACTCATTTTAAGACCATAGGAAAGGGCTTCTTTTTGGATGCTACTGAGTGGTTTATTTGATAGGTTTAAGACTGTATTTTTTACAGAAAAATCTGACTGATTTGTTCTCTGTGTCATTTGAAATTTAGTGAGTTTTTTAGCATGTCTTTTCTTTATTTTGTTCAACTCTTTTTTGTTAACAATGTTACAAATTTGATTCATCAATAAACATCTCGTCTTTAATATGTTTTCATAACTTTTTTCAAGTTCTTTTGAATTCTTAATTTCTTCCTTTTTAATTCCACGTAATGCTTTCAATTGTCCTTTTTTTAAATGCATATGCAAAATTATATGGATTGGCCAAAGTACATAAAGATCAAAAGCATCCACCATTTAGACCAATATTGTCATCAATTAATAGTCAGACATATAATTTAAGTAAATGGTTAGAAAAAATTTTAAAAGAACATGTTCCAAAACAATACAATTTGCAAGATACATTTCATTTTATTTCAGAATTGAAAATTTTTTATGAATCGCAAAGAGATAAAAAGAAATATTTAGTAAGCTTTGATGTAAAGAGTCTTTTTACAAACATTCCTGTAAAAATGACTATAAAACACATCTTAAGAACAATAAACGATTCACAGCTGTCAATTTCAAAACATACACTAGAAAAACTACTAGAAATGGCCTGCTTGAATACGTCTTTCATGTTTAATAATGAAATTTACCAACATATAGACGGCATGGCAATGGGTTCCCCATTAGGCCCATTAATGGCAAATTTTGCAATGGACATGATAGAATTGAAATTCCATAACGAGAAATTTTCATTTTATAAACGCTATGTAGATGATATATTCGCCATTTTTAATAACAAAGAAGAAGCTCATCGTTTTTTGCAGAAAATAAATCTGGAAATTGAAAATATCAAATTTACGATCGAAGAAGAAAAAGAAAATTCAATTAACTTTTTAGATGTTACAATTAAAAATTATGATAGCAATTTTACATCCCAAGTATATTTTAAAAAAACAAATACAGGTTTATATATACCATTCACTTCCTATTGTCCTTTAAAATACAAGACCAATACAATAAAAGGCTTGTGCGAAAGATTTATAAAAATATCATCGAATTTTCAACTATTGACAAAGAGCCTAGATGTATTATTTTCTACATTCAAAGAAAATGGCTATCCAAATAAAATGTTGAGAGAAATAACATCTAAATGTTTAAATTCAAATTATGAAATAGATGACAAGAGAAAAACAAATGATTGTAAAGATTATGTATACTGGAAGTTACCTTACATTGAAGACAAACAATTTATTATTAAGAAAAAGATTAAAAAAATAAATGCAAGTTTAACATCATCTAAAATTAGGCCTATTTTTACATCATTACAAACGGATAACATATTTATGAATAAAGATAGAATCCCAGAATGTTTAGTTTCATCCATCGTTTACAAATATACTTGTGATAGCTGTAACAAGCTATACATTGGTGAAACTAAACGACATTTTGGTATTCGCATTAAGGAACATCTTAACGGGCATCTTGAAACAGAAATATTCACTCACCATCATGAATTAAAGAAAGAAAATTTTGAAATAGCCATGAAAACAACACACACTAAGATCTGTGAGGCTCTATTAATTAAACAACATAACAAAGAAAACATCATGAATAAACAATGTAATTTAGGCAAGAATGAGATTAAATTATTTTAGTGTATGCAATATCATTAAATTATAAAGTGTAGTATATTGTAAACTTTTATTACCGCAAAAATATTGTTAACTGACGATGACTATAATATAGTCGAAACGTTTTTGTATTAATGTCAAATAATTATATGAATCTCAGTAAATTAACTTTTGAATATATATATATATATAATGTGTTTAGATTATTTCGCAATTACAGTCAGTTGAATGCGTTTCAGCTGATTATTGCAAATCATCGTCAACTTCGCCTTTTGTGACAGTTGTGGCTCAGCAACAAGATCTCTGTTACGGCTTAAAGCAATTTGATATTACATTACCAATTCCTTTCCATTCAACGCCTTCGTTCGTTTCCGATCTTTGTAAGTTTAGTTTTCCATAGTAACACGTATTGAATCACATAGTTATCAAATTTTTGAATAATTTTATTGAAGGTTCATTAAAATGGCGTTTGAATTTTCAAATTACAGTTGCTACCAACGAAAAAGAACTCACACGCTCATTTGTTGACAACTTTGAAGATACAGTGTGGACTGCGCCTAAAAATGTCACAACCAAAACTTTCACTTGGACCAACTCTATCAGATTAGTGCCAAATCACCTTCGCCAGTTTTCTAGCAGTGGAATTTGTAAATCTTTGGAATTGTAGTGTATCATTAATTTATTGCAATTGTAAAATTCTGTATTACGTATATTTATTATAACAGTTTCTTCATCTTTTTACCAGAAAATATAGAAGGGCCTATTTTTCAGGGCTTCTATCTCTTGATTTATGAAAGCTCATCTTTGGCCCGCGCAGAGAAAAATCTGAATTTTAAAAATGTACCATACCTAGTAATGTGCAAAACAATATGGGTAATCATTGATTTTCTATTTCATTCGCAATCAGAAAATTATTCTACTAGTGCAACAATCACTCGTATATCTTAATTAAATGAATAATAAACTTTTAGGTATATTGATCCAATTAATGTTACCACTTCTGTACATGAAAAATTTTTTTGCGCTGATATCTATAATTAATTGTCATTAGTTGTCTATGATGTTAAATATTTGTTAAATATTTGGGATTGTGAAAGCTAATTTTCATATTTTTGATATCGTTGAATTTTTAATATTTATTTAACATAAGAAAGATCTAAATTGTTGAATTTCCTGATTTCGATTTTTCAAAAAATGCTAGATTTTAGCGTCTATTTAATGTTTTGAATATTGTATTGAAGCATTTACTAAATTTTACGCATTTATTGAATAATTTGCAAATTGAATTTATTTATAAACAAAGTTTGTGACAACACGTTAACAAAAATTTTAATCTTTGATGCTAAACATTTGCATAGCTTTTTCCTTTACAACATCTAACTGTAGAGACGTACAAAAATTTACAGCCACCCTAAAATATACAATTTTTTAAATAATTTGAATTTAAAACTTTATGATATTCTAAGCTTTTTACAGCATTTTTGAAATTAGTTTTACTTTGCAATAGCAGAATATAAAATTTAAACCTGAAGTAATAGTTACAAAAATTTGTTTTGATGATAGGCATTTAGACAAATTGAAATTGATGTTTATTCATAATCGAATATATAAAATTACATACAATTTTCAGCTAAACATACATTATCAAATTTGAGCATTGAGTAGAATGATAGTGGATTAATATATTGATATATATTCGGTAAAAAATTAATAAAAATATAGATATTATCTAAGTGGGGAACCGAAAATTTTACAGTATCAGAAAAATTCCTTACTCAAAAACTGCGTTTATTTTGGTTTATACACATTCATGTTTTATAAAGATTTCAATAATTTTTAACAACATCGTTAATTTATAGCTGTTTTCAAAATTTGCGAGCTATAATGATCTTATTTCTAGGTCTATCCTTTTCCCAAGACAGCTAATCATATTGAACACGGTGTTAACATTTTTAAGTTCATCAAGAAATTACCATCTTATCATTCTATTTCAAAGCCTGGCTTTATGCATAAGCAGAATTCCAGATCAAAAAACTTTAACTGCGTTAAATATAGAAAAAAATTCTGAAGCAATCATTCATTAATACGACTATTCGAACTGTGAACTCGCTATCAAAAAAGAAAAAGAACATTGAAGAATTGTAAGCTTTTAAGAAGCACATTACAATTTTCCTTAAGCAAAAGTATATCTCATGTAAATCATGGCTAGGATAAAAATTATACAATAATGATTAAACAAAGTCTCGTTTTTGAAATCCTTGTAGTAATTTATACCTAAGGTGGCAGATTTATTTTATGTATTGTTTAATTCTATATTATTTACTCGAAAAATGTTAATATATTTGATGACGTAATTAAGACAATTTACCAGTTTTCTAATTGTTAATATTTATCTTATTTTATTTTAATGCTTTAAATTATTATAACGTTTCAGATATTATCACAGTGTGGTTTCATGATTGATAAAGTTCAAAAAAGAAACGCACCATACATATAACATATTTCGGCATGCCATTGCCATTATCAAAAAGCTTCCCACTATTGAATTTAATATAGTACAAGATCAACACAATTAAGTGCTTATTAAATCGAGTTATTAAAATTTCTTCAAATTATAACATGATTGAATCCATAACTGAATTATACGAAATATTTGAAAAGAGCGGCTATCCACATAAATTGATTAAGAATATTGTTGACCAAGCTTTCAACTCAAAGTCTATTGAATGTAACCAAACAAATGATGAAGATAAAAATACCAATATATTGGAAATTACCATATATTGAAGACCATCACGGATTAAGATCATTAATACTCGATTAAAATTAACCAAGGAAACACCAATTTTGCAATCAAAGAAAACGTCAGACATTTTTAAGATCAAAGATCATATCGAAAAAATGCTAGTTTCCTCATTTGTCATTAAATACAATTGTGAAGAATGCAATATTTATTACATCGGGGAAACTAAGTGTCATTTTATAACTAGGATCAATGAACATCTATCAGGTCATCAAATGTCAGAAATATATATGCATCAACATTATGCTAAAAAGAACAATTTTAATATAATGCGAACACCCAATACGAAGATTGCAGAAGCTTAAATAATTAAGAACTATAACAAAGATCAATTATTGAATTATTGAACAAGCAACAAAGCAATATGAGCATATTAAATTTATTTTAACTACATGAAAATTTAACCATCATTAAATTTTAGTGTAGTATATTGTAAATATTATTCCCACAAATTTTGTATTCTGATGATGATTTTCAAATCGAAACCGGTCAACATTAAATTGAGCACAATAGTTTATATATATATTATTTTGCAGCCGAATAAAAGCAATTACGATGTTTCTGCAGTGTCTTTAAATGTAAATAATATTAATGTTCCTATTGTGGAAACTTTCAAGTACCTAGGAGTAACTATTGACTCAAAGCTAAAATTCAGCTCTCACATCAATTTAATAGTTAGAAAATTAGCTGTAGGTATAAAAGTATGACACAAATAGTTAGGGAATTACCATGCTTCATCAATTCTAAAATGCTTTCATAATGAGTCACTTTAATTACGCAAACATTTTATTTACTGACCTAAGCGATGTGCTTTATAAAAAAACTTGATATTCAATTAAAATGGGCATTAAATATCACAACGAAAAACTCATCTGAAACCAAACAGTACATTTCTAGGTCAATTCGTTCTCCAAAACAACTGGTTATATTGAATAAACTTCTGACATTCTTCAAGCTAATCAGAAACCTACCACCTTATAATACGATTAAAATACCGGGAGATCAAAGCTTTTTACATGTTAATTATAAGAAAAACGTTTTAAAGAAATCCTTCATTAATGTCACCATTCGAACCTGGAATTCGCTACCTAAAGAAATTAAAATATTGAAAAATTGAAATCTTTTAAAAAGCATTTAAGAATCCTCTTTAAGCAAAAATATATTTCTGGAAAATCATGGCCAGGATACAAATTTTATAACAATGACTATACTATAACTCGTTATTGAAATAGTACTATAGTAATTTATCCATAGCCTGCAAGATTTCTTTTGAAATTTATGTGAATTGTATATGTGTTTTGTGAATTTAATGACGCTATTCAGATAAATTATCAGTTATTTAATTGCTAACATTTATCTGAATAAAGATTCTCTTATCTTATATAAATATATATATATATATATATATATATATATATATATAAGAATGCGAACTTTTATGAAGTTTGAAATTCTTAACAGTAAAAAATTGTTCCACTATATTTTAAATTACATATCAAATGGAAAAAATGCGTATAAGAAACAAAATATGTCCCTTTTATTCAGCCTATGCAATGTAGAAAGTACTTAATTTATGGCCATGTCTGCAAAAACGCATTATCTGCAAATTCTACAGTGATAATTATGAATCTAAGGATTGCAGAAATAAGAATGATCATAAAAAATGCATCAACTACAAAAGTTCCGAACATAGCGGATTGAATGAATGCAGCGAATATGAAAAGGCAGAGAAGTCGTTAATTAAAAGAACAGATTTTGGCTGGAATGCACAAAATGCATGACTAGTACGAAGTAATATAAAGAAGCAATTGACAATCCCTAAATAATAAAATGACAGAATTAGAAATGTCACTTCAAGAAAAATGCTTTAGTTTTGCAGTTATAATAGAACATGGGCTGATGAGAACTCAAATATTCTACAGGATATAAAAAATTTTATCACGCTGATAGAGTCATAAGAAACAAAACAATATGAGAAAAAAGAAGAGGGGTAACTATTTATGTAACATAAATAAACATAAATCTAGACAAATTCTAGAATATGAGATAATGATGTTGAATTTACTGGTGTACATACATGTGATTGTAAATTTGAACTCATGTGTATAGGATTCTATCGACATAATTATAGTTATACCAATGTAACAAACAGAAGATTTACAAACTTAATGATAAACAGAATTGAGAGTATTCCTGAAGAATGTGAACCAAACATTTAAATATTGATAGCAAGTGATATAATTAGAGCTCCACAGCAGTATATAACAGATGAACTCGGATTAAATTCACTACTAACTTTTTTCAGAAGGGGATGTGCAAAACTATACAAGATTTTTACTAATATCGATCATGTTTATAGGATGCCTTAAAATGCCAACTTTCAGAAATTTTGATCACAATTGTGTTCTTTAAGAACCCTTGAATAGAAAGAATAAAATATAAATTCTCGAAGAGAATTTTTTTTATGATCTTATTAAAAAAATACATTGTAAAATAGAAAGATATTTTTGTCAAGTAAATTGGAAGCTAGCTTATAATAATGACTGTGATGATTTGACTAGCAATATTTACAATATCTTATACAGAATTTATACAATTTACCCAAGAAGGAAATTAGAAATATCAAACAAAATTGTCCATGGATAATGCCTTCTCTAAAATATTTATTGAATAAAAAACATGACGCCCAAAGAAAAAATAATAGCAAAGAGTAAAGAAATTATCTAATCAAATAGAGGAAGTACGTAGATTTTAAGAAACAAAACTAAACAAAAGTAAGAAATGATTGAATTATGTAAAAAAAATCCGACGAGAAAATCGCAAAGAACAGTAACTATATGAACAAGCTTGAACCGACCAAAGAAGCAGTTGAAAGTATTAACGAATATTTTGCAAATATATGTACGTTCGAAGATTCACTAAATTGGGAAAATGTTTCCAACCATAATAGACAAATAGCATTACCGTAAGAATACCAAGTTAAAATTTTCTAAGGCGCATTAATAAGAATGAGGCGACAGGACGATATCCATCTTGGTTCTAGAGAAGACATGCACTAATTCTCAGCAAGTCTATTCATATGATCTGGTATGTTGTATTCAAAACAAAAGCTTTCCTTCATTATAGAAAAGATATTTAATGCTTCTAATTATTCCAATCCGAAGACTTCGAACGTAGCTAAACCAAGTGATTTAAGACCAATAGTGATTACAGAAATCCCTGCACACTGACTAGAAAAATATATTTGTCAATTTGCGCAAACAAACTTTAGAGAAATCATTCATTAAGATCAAATGCGTTTAAAAGAGATGTATCAGCGTCACATGCATTAGCTGTAATTTATAGTTACTGGTTGATGGAACTTGAAAAGAGCCCTTGTTTATTAAGAATTTTTATACTTGATTTTACAAAAGAATTCAATAATGTGGAACACACATTTTACTAAGCTGCTTAGATGTGCATGAATAGTTAAAGATGTACATCCCTTGGTACAAATCGTTCTTCGAAGAAAGATCACTTATAACACACACTGATGAAAAAACTCAAAACCACTAATGAAATCTAGGGGCTGCCCACGACTTTTCCCTATATTAATTAATGACTTGAAAATATATAATGGATCTTTTGTGAAGTTTGCTGATGATGTAAAATAAAATAAGCTGTACAAACGGAAATAATGCATGGGATAAAATATTTACATGATCAAGAAAATGGAAGACAAGAAAATGCAGATAAGTCTAAACAAAACTGTTGAAATGATAATTAATACGACAAGAGGAGTTCCTTCACCACCACCCTAATTGTAAATAGAACGCAGATTAAGCAAGTTACAAAGGCAATGTTATTAGGTGTAGAAATAAATAAAGGTTTGAGTTTAGAATCAGAAATAAAAAACAATGAAAAAAGGCAGGAACTCACTTGTACTTTTTGAATTCTTAAAGAGGAAGGGATTCAATGAAGATTTTTTAGAACTATTCTATAAAACAAAAATTCTTAGTGAAATGAGGTATGCTTCGTTTGTCATCTGTGGTGCAAAAATTCAAAGATTAAATATCATTACAAAACTTGCAGAGAAAATAATCGGCAAGGAACTTAAAAAGATGAATGAAAATGTACAAAAACAATTTGAAAAACATATACATATATGTATATATATATATATATATATATATACATATATACATACATACATAGATACATACATACATACATATTCTAATTCTTACCGCTCTGTACTCAATAAATTTTTATATTTACCATTTTGTACAAATTTATTCCAACCACTACCGCTCTGTACAAAATTTATGTATTTACCGCTTTGCACAGATTTCTCATTATTCAAAACTTATATTTACCACTTTGTACATAAATTTTTTAACAAAGATATCAAGCGTGTATATTTTCTAAAGCTATTAATAATGATTAAAAAACCTAAAAACGATTACAAAAGTTTTTGTGCATTGCGCACTTTTGAATATATTTTCATCAAGATGCTATTTGAAACCAATGTGTCATTTTCTTCCAAAATTTTGAAAACATCCTCCTTAGTGACAAATCAATGTTCATAAAGTGCTTTAGACACTTTTTCTCTAGGATTGTCCATTGACATCGAAAATTTTTCAACGACTTATGATATTGCTCACTATTATGCATGTTTAGTGTTGATATGCTTTCCAGATTTTCCTTGCTTACATCTTGGATACTATCCTGAATTTTAGAAATTAAAACTTCCTAATACAGGGTGCGGCAGAATTCACTTTACGATTACAGGTGGACAAAAAGACATATATATACAATTTTTTAAAATTAATTTTGCGATAACAACAAAGTTTATGGCCTGCCATTTAGTGCTATAGCATTTACAATAGGCCAAAACCAAAGCTAAGTCCTAAAAATGACATCAACCAAATGTCCGCCATTACGATCTACGCATTCTTGAGCTCGGTGGCGGAGTTGGCAACATGCTTTCGATAAAGTTTCTATCGGAATTTCATGAATTGCCGTTCTTATGTGATTTTTTAATTCATCTAGGTTCTGTGGTCTTTTTTCATAGACCTTTTGCTTTAAGTATCCCCACAGAAAGTAGTCGCAAGGTGATAAATCAGGGGAACGTGAAGGCCAAGTCACATCACCAAAGCGAGAAAGAACACGTTCAGGAAAATTCGCGCGAAGTGCTTACATAGTTATTCTTGCTGTGTGGGCTGTAGCACCATCTTGCTGAAAATAAATTAATTCTAAATTTTCATTGTGTCGACGTGTTAATTCGGGCAAGAAAAAGTTTCTTAGCATATTCACATAACGTTCAGATGTCACTGTAAGTGCTTGTCCATTTTCATCTTCAAAAAAGTAAGGACCGAAGATGCTGAATGTGTTGATTCCACACCACACTGTCACTTTCGGGCTATGCAAAGGGGTTTGGTGCAATATCTGAGGGTTTTCCTTAGACCAATATCGACAATTTTGTTTGTTAACGTCTCCATTTAAGTAAAAATGGGCTTCATCAGATGTTACCAGGAGTTCAAGAAAGTGGGGCTTTTCTTCAATCATTTCTAAGAGTTGGGTGCAAAATGCTCTTCTTGCATTGAGATCTTGGGGTAACAATTCTTGGACAATTTGAATTTTATAAGGATGAAACTGCAAATCTAAATGCAGCATTCTCCGTAAACTTCTATCCGATATTCCAAGTGCTACTGAATGTCTCCGCGCAGATCGCTGAGGACTTTGGATAATCGCAGTTCTTACCTTCTCCGTGTTTTCTGGGGTTCTAATTGTTCGTGGTCGACCAGAATGCTTTCCATCTTTTGCAGAAGCCGTCTCTCTAAATTTTTTTACCCAATTTAGTATTGTTGGCTTACTGGAGGAGAATGTATGTCTCCCGATGTTGTAATGTCTGCGGAATTCTCTCTGCACTGTTATCACAGATTCGCCACTTTTAAAAAAACGCTCTATAGCAAATGCACGGTGTTCACTGGACCACTTTTCCATCTTTACTGAAAATGGCAACCCTTGACCTACCAAATGGTGAAAGAATCACTTCTCTAGCTAATCTGGATCGGATCTAAAACAGGTTTTTAATCGTAAAGTGAATTCTGCCGCACCCTGTATATACGAGGGTGAGTCAAAAAGTAATGATAATATCTATGCCATTTGAAAAATTTCAGTAGAAGGAAAACAAGTTTTGTCTTATTTGAAATAGCTATTCATACCCGTGATTTGAACTGAGTTTGAATTTGTTTACACTGCTGTCAGCCTCTTAAAACCAATTCAAAGTCTAGCGTTTTACGCTATATAAGGTTCAATCAATGGAGAGCACCAAAATTGAAACTCCCAGCAATGTCAAGTTTCCCAAGATGAAAGAAGCCATTAAAGGAGTCCGACATGAAAGCAAAGAAGCAGCGAAAAAGGCTGCCCTTGAGTGGTTGGCGGGGCAGTCTTCATACTTCTTTCAAAAGGGACTGGAACGATGGAAGCACCGCATGGAAACGTGTCTGATGTGTGAAGGAGACTATGTAGAAAAATGATTCTTACTTTATTGAACTCTTACTTTATCATGTTAATGATTTAACGAAAATCATGGTGTAGCAACTTTTTGTCAGAATACAAGATTCTGAAATTATTGTCACTCTTTTATAAAATTATCGTTACTTTTTGACTCTCCCTCGTACTAGTAAGGTCACTTACATTTGTATGTAGATACTTATTGTTACCAGTAGACTGACGTTGCCCAGTTTGAATGAGGTGAACCTGCTTAAGATGTTCTGGAATTTGTGAATTGTCGAGAATAATATTTTCCCAAATTTTCTTATTGAATTAGCATTGAATGAATAAATCGCCAATCAGGAAAATATTTTTCAATCGTTTTCGAAATTTCCCCAGACATGGATGTACACTGTTTATCGTTTTTTGTATTTGTATTTGAAAAAGTTTTTAGGAAAGATTTTCTTAGGTTTTATAGATCGAATACATTCACTGGACAATTGTGTTTTAACGGGATCCTTATATCACGTTTTATGATTAGTTTTTAGCACAGTTTCGCCTTTTTCTAAGCATGAAATTTCTTCTCAAGTTAACGAGAGCAATGGTCCTGAACGGCAATTGAGTTGGGTTTGAATATGCGAAAATACCATTGCAATCAAACTATCATGATGAATTTCAATTCCCTCATTAATATGCTTTTTTATGATTCCTTTACGCTGGCAATGACCGTTTGAAGAGAATCAAGGCTTGTAACTTTACCGAACATTTTGTTTTTTCTGCAATTCGGTGTCGCGCTGCTGATTTTAAATAATCATTTTGTATTTCTTTAATTAAATCTAAGGTAAAGGATTAGTTTACAATCATATTCTTATGATTTCTAGTTACAAATTTCAAAAATTCGTTAGTAGAGAAAGGTGTAGAAGAATCGAGCAGATTTTCACTTCTTTGAAGCCTGATGATGTTGAATAACGCATGCAATTTGTTAGGTTTTCGAAAACAGCATGTTTTAACTAAACTATAAATAATAAAATATTCTTGATTGCGACTTGAAACATTTGGCAGACTCTTTTCAGACACCTCTTTGTGATTTATCTCAACGAAATTGTTTGTAATTGTCAATAATAATTTGAAATTTTTAGGAATTTTACTTCGAAGAAAGTTTTTCCTAAACCAATAAGGCATATCACTCAGTTTTATCCCATTTTTAAATTTTTTTGTAATTTTCGGAGCTGCTCATTTTTTTATGCTGACGACTATTTGTGAATAACTGTTTACATTCACTGTAATAGAAGACTTTTTTGAGGAATCTTGAGCGGTAGAAGTGCTCTACTAAAATTTTTACGTCTGCAAGCAAAGATTTATGAAAATAATCAAAATGATGCCTGACATCGTGAATTTTTGCATTACATTGAATGAACCTTTTTAAAAGGTTATGTTGGCTTTTTCTTCTACAAACGTTTACTAGCATCTTAAAAACAGGTGTACTATTTTGCGTAATTAGCGTTTTTGTGACGCTTTTGTTTTACTATTTACTTTAAAAAATTACACAGCTCCAATATTAGTGCTATTTTGGAGCTGTGTAGTTGAACTTGGCCCCCTATCGAGGTATCTTAAAAATATTTCAGCATATGCTAAATATGACCTAACAAACTCATAAAATACAAAACGGTAACTTTTTAGACGATAGAAAGTTCATATTAAAAATTGGAGCTGTGTAATATGAAGAAATCGTATTTTGGAGCTGTGTAGAAAAATTGTACTCTTGCAATACTACACGGCTCCAATATATATATATATATCCCAATTCTTGAAATTTTATCAGATAGTTTCTCCATATCACGTTCCTTCATGCTTGTGATAGTTAAGATACATACAATATTGACTAAATTATTAAAAAAATTGGTCCAAAGTGTTGAAACTTGCGATTTGGTAAAACTATGACACAAATTACCTTTATTCTAACACTTCACATTCATATATTTTAGCAACGTAGTTTGCGTTCTTTTATACGTGTACTGGTTCTTTGTGTGGTTGTGTTGGATCATCCTAACTTTTAAATATTCTTCCATTTTAGGTGTATACAACATTTGCAATGAATTTGGACAGATAGGAAAGTTTTTCTTGCATCGGGGTTGTTACAAAATTGGTGAAAATCTTATTGGCACTTTCGACTTTTCTAATGCAACTGTCAAATGCATGCAAGTATGTACTGTATTATTATTTCATTATCGCAACCTCATTCTTTAATGCAATTTTAATATATATATATATA
>CABFPE010000014.1:219239-231849 GCA_900660155.1 Hofstenia miamia
TATATATATATATATATATATGACAAATTACATACTTGATGAGGCAGTACTGCAAACAATACAAAGTATATTATCTACAATGTCATGATAAGATGACATATCACTCTCATCACTCTCTTCAAGGAAAGGATTCGTTTCCGGATCTAGATCTTTATTGAAATTGCTGAAAACTGATATGTCATTAAGCTCTAAAAATTAAATATCAACAACAAATCCAGTTTACAAACATAAAATTAAAAGTCTCTTCGTAATTCACTATCTTTATTACCAATTCAAACATTCCAAAGTTGTAATGAAAATGATAATTATTAAAAAAATATGCTTACTTGAAAAATAGTTTAAATACGTACCTGGAAGAACTAGAAATGTGAAAGGTAACTTAATTATTTTAACTGAGCAGGCAACTTTTTGAAAGCCAACATGCAGAAAATAGGCGTATCTAACTGCTGTACCAATAAAGGATGGGGGGCTTGTTCCTACTGAAATCTCTTCGAAAATTTCCAAACAATGTGAAGAACCAGGATTTATTCGCAAATCACAAGTTAAAATTTTTACATGAGATGAATAAACAGCAAGCCCTCGCTCATCTAAAATGTATAAAAACGCAAATTTACAAAGCATTACAATAGTTTATCTAAATATAACAATTGTGTTGGAAATATCAGTTATATGGAAAAACTAATCAAAGCAAACATTCCCAAATAAAATTGAGAATCTATCGTTTTTTCTAAATTTAACTCTTTTTCTGTCTCAATTGCCAATATTTTTAAAATTAATATTGATTTTGAATTTACAGAGTTTGGCATTGCATGAAAATTACAATCATTGTTGCATTTGAATATTTAAAGCTCAAAATTACATTTTGATTATTTGAAAAAATAACCAGTTTTTGTTAAATGAAATTTTCAAAGTGAACATTTTACTTAGTAATATTTTGCCTAAGATGATTAGGTATTGCAATTCTTGGCAGTTTGTAGAGAAGGTATGAACTTTGCATATGTCTATACTGGATGGCCGTGATCCTGCCATGGGCTAAGTGTGATTGATAATGACCCATTCATCTAACAAAACTAATATTATAACCCCTTCCCCTAATTAATGTAAAAAGTAGGAAGTATTTAATTCAAAATTAATGACAGACAGACTAACATTTGAAATAGCGTTTGGTCTTTCAAAAGTCGTCTTAGAAGAGTACGTTACTACATTGACCTCAAGTCAAACAACGAATTGTGCATTTGATTTTAGTTGACATTGTTAGCCACAACATTTGCATTTGGTAGAATGATTATGTTGAAAAATACATCGGTGATGAATATTGCAAAACATCGGCTGAAAATAATGGAAATGGATCTTATTAATGACAACAATGAATTAATTTTAATATTTTTTAAACACTACCTCAAAATCAACAAATATATGAAATAAAATAATTCACTTAGTGTACTAAATACTGCTTTATTGATTTTTAGGCATAATTGAAATGAATATTACAATTTAAAAATATAGGCAAGTATACCAAGACTCGCGAGTTTATATTTAATTATTTCAAATTTAAATTTGATATAACTTTTTTCTTACTGAAATTTGGTGAAATCTATATCACCAATGTGTCTAGCAGTCTTTAAGCCATGTACAATACTTTTTCTGCATAACATGAAACAATTGTAGACAAAGTTGTTATCAACACGTCGGCATAAGAAAATACACACACCATTGCAGATATGGCAGCAGAGGTATAGGTATAAGTCTGTCTCTTATACAATATTACTAATCAGATGGTGTTGTACGTATGTATGGCTGTTACATTGCTAACTGCTACCTACCATATTCAGCAAATTAGTTCTTGTTACATTGTGTTTACAATTAGATGTTTACTAACCAGTTCGAACTAGTTCATCTCAAGTGTATTTTTGGAATTATGTTTCGTTAAAAGATACCTGCTCTGTCATTCCAGCTTATAACAAACAATAGATTCTGAAGGCAAATTTGATTATTGCGTTCAGTTGGAATGCCATTATTAATGACGTGGTACAGAAAAGATGACAGCGATTCGGATGACTTAAATCATGATGATTCTGAAAACATATATTCATCAAGACCTGATGCAGGAACACTTTATAGAGATCATGTATTTGCATCTAAGACAGACAATATATAATGGACTGAAAGCAGTATCGAAAGAAGAACCTCTATTGGGATCACTAACGCTTTCACAGTAAAATTTGGCCAAAATGGCCACTGCAAAAATGAGCTGTTGACCCAATATGCAGTTTTTATTTACTTATTGATACCGATGGTAGATGACTTAAACACATTCGCTGCCAGCCTTATATACGAAATTTGAACTCTACTGCCAAATGTATTTTTATTACCCGAATAAAAATAACGTTTATAAATAAGTCTAATAACTAGAAAAGATATAAATATATACATTTATCTATTAATTAAGGGCATGTGCCAAGCGCGCATTGATCCATTCTAATATGATACGTCTAATACGAGTATTCTCGTAGGCGGCAAAATGGAACACACTGCCTTCTACGAGTATACTCGTAGCTGGCAGTGAATGTGTTAAAAATGTACAAATTCTGAAGCTCGTCGTTTTATGAAGGGTAGCTGAAATGTTTTTCAGGAAGGACTTTTTGTAGTGATTGGACTCATGTACATTTGTGAAGAATCTTTGTGGTGAAAGAAATTTCGCATTCCAATTTTGATCAAACCTTATCTCGAAATTGTTTCAAAGAAATTCTGAAGTTTTCGAGGTTTGATAACAAACAAACAAGAAATTACGTCGAGCAAACAATTTTTGCCTGCGTTTTCATTTATTCATGATCTAACAGTATCCGAATTTTACAAACCTTATGTAACTGAACTATTAAAAAGCAACTTCTTCGTTCTAAATGCAGACTGCATTTCAGATGTACATGCAACAGTACCTAGATAAATTTGTCATAAAATTTTCCGTTGTATCCGTATGTGAATCAAAGAATATTCTGAAGGAAATTCCCAATTTGGGGAAGGATGAGCAAATGCAAAGAAAGCTTCTTTGACAAGTCATATCACTTTTCTAAAGGAGTCATACAATAATGTCGCCTACAATGTGAATGCTGAAAATTTTTTTTAAACGTCGGATGTTGCAATTAGACGTCAAATATGAAGGCTACCATCATTGGAACCATGCAAAAAAATATTTGTGAATTAGTTGTCGCGCTGTAACATGTTGAAAAGAATATGGATCGATATGATATGAAGTTATTCATTGATGACACAAATAAAATGTCACTACTGTGCATAATTCGATGAGTTCTTTACATTCGGCATGCAAAATCGGCAACAAGAAGAACCCACCAGAAACTAGACTTGGATAAACATGGCGATGACATGTTTGACCGTATGACTGAATGTAATAAACTAAATGTGATACTATGCGTTGGACAATGAATGCTTTCTACAATATGCTCTGAATTCGTGGATTTTATTTAAACAAACAAAACTCGACGAGACTTCATTATACATTTGCGTGATTACCCTTGCCAAAATCGTAAACATCAGAACAAGACCCCAAGTATTTGTAGCATTTGAAAAAAACAATTTTTGGTCCTTGCCCTGGACAAAAAACCATCGTCATAACTTGCATTTGCATTTTTGTAAATAATTAAGTTGCAAAATGTGCTTTATCTGATTAAAAAATTCAATCGTACTTTGGGTCACACCATGCCGCATTAAAATTAGTTTCTAGAAATACATAGGGGTCAAAATTACTGCCAAGGACGGCTTCAGATATGTCATCTCTGTTGTTCTAGTGTTAAACAAGTTGGATTAGTAAGTGAAAGCTGGCGAACTCACCAATACAGTTGAAATGCTTGGATCGCCGTTCGCATGCACTAGCAAATACACCCAATGTGTGCAGATGTTAAAAAACCATTAATATTGACTAAAGATCAGTTCATGCAAAATTTTTTGCTTCAAAATGAAAGTATTTACTAAATAAAACTAAGTACAATTATCGAATATCCAAAAGTTTTTTGAAAAGTTTCAATTCCTCTGTAAAAATATTTTAAAAGTATTTTTTAATGATTACCGTCTTGTAGAAAAATAGAAGTTGGCGTTTTCAGCGATGTATCTTTTATGCTCCAATTATTAACATGATTCCTATTTGAATAGCATTGACATTGAATTTGAGCGCTACACCAGGCGATTGTAACAGGCTCATCTGTACTAAACACATTTTATTATAAAACGAAATTATATGATTGTAGTTGTGTTAATAACATTTGTAACTTAAAGAATAACACATTTTACTTATTTTCGAGAGTAACATATGCGCGAATGGGTGTCCCAGCGAGAAAATAAGAGCTTTCACGGAAGCTAGCCTTTATTTCCATCTAAAACACCAATATATTTAAACTAAAAGTGTACAACAATATAACGGAACATACCACAATTTTATGAGTGAAAAATTCAAATAATTTTTTTAAAAACGCATTGCATATAAATTACAGAAACATGATCAGTTTTTTATTAAAAGGTATGTAAAGAAATATTTAATATAATTGATATTTTCCAAAACCATTTTATACTATCCTCAATAAAATCCCTCTTGTATACTAAATGATACAACTTGGAATATGACAGAAACGCATACAAAATATAAATGTGCCTATGATGACTAGTAATTAAAGACTCAATGAATACCGGTAGGTCAAAAACGACTATTTTATACCACTATTATATCCGTTGGAACATTACCAAGGCAGAATGGTGTTTTATACTCAAAGTTTCTATCATCTCAATTTTTGAAACATGAACCATTTAAGTGAAAGAAGGTCATTTCGCTAGTTTCTTAGGGAAGATGTTAAAGCAACAATATATTTCTAAAAAAATGTTGATTAAACTATACTTGTCTATCTTCTCTGTCTCCTTATTTTCTACATTTCTGTCCTTTGGTACGGCTATGTCTATCACGGTTCCCAATCTTTTCTCTTTGTCTACCACTACTATGTCTGGTCTCCGTGCTTCTATCACTTTGCTCGTCTGTATGCTGAAGTCTCACATTATCTTAACCTTATCATTCTCTATGACTACCTGTGGCATGTGCTCATACCATTTGTCTCCTGCTTCTAACCCATGCTGCCTGAACTTATACTCATTCTGCGCCAGCTTCTCACACCCTGCTATCAGATGATCTACTGTCTCCGCCTCTTTCTTACACAGCCTAAACGTATCACTTACTTCTATTCTTCAATAATGATAATAATAATAATAATAAATGACTTTATTTAGCCGCTGAAGGCATACACTACAAAAAATAAAAACCAAGTCAGGTTTTACGGCAGCGAGGACAGTCACAAGAGATGAAATAGGAGCAAATGGAAGAGTAGGTGAAGTTATAGAAGGGCTCAGCAAGAGGAAATTCATCAAAGATTTCTTGAAGCTCGGCGGCGGGGAAAAGAAATAAATCGCTGTTGAGGGTTGAGAGTCAAGATGTAATTAGCAGCAGTACAAGCACGGTTGAAAAACAAGTGAAGAGTGCGATGTTTCTTGCGACGACGAATTGAGAATTGACAACATCATCAGAGCAAGTGGAGCGGGAATTAGAGAGCTTAATGAAATCAAAAGGATCAAGGTGCAATTTGCGAGTGAGCAAACGATTGAACAGGAGAGTGGGGAATTTGAGAAGTGCGTCTTTGTATGGCAAGTGAGAGATCCATTTGAAGGCACACTTCTGGAAACGTTCCATAGAGTGGAACAAGGAACGGGAAGGCCACCAACAGGGAGATGCATACAGAAGAATGGCGCGAGGAATGGACTTGAACAAAAAAGAGTTTCACAGCAGCCGAGGAATTAAATGGAACATTGCGGAAGAGGGCAAAGAGTGAGGAATTGGCTTTGCGGAGAACTAAGGAAAAGACCAGACCAATTTAAGTTATCAGAAAGTTGAACTCCAAGATGAGTACGGTGAGGGGAAAATTTCCCAGGAAGAGGAAGATCAGAAGGGGGATACAGAAAAGGAAATACCACATGTCTTGGTTGGGCTAAAATCAAGATGGTTAACAGAAGACCAAGTAGAACAGCAAACACGGAACCTTGAGGAGCATCACTAGAGACAAGAGCAGGGGAAGAAATAGAATAGTTGATTTTGACACACTGACGACGATTGGACAGGTAAGACTGAAAAATTTCGATGAAATCAGCATCAAAGCCAAATAAACATAATTTATCATGAAGGATAGAATGAGGGAGACGATCAAAAGCTTTTAGAAATGTCAAGAAAAATAATGCAACCAGGATCATTACGATCAAAGTGGAAATAGCAGTTTTCAATCAAAGTGAGCAAGTTAGTGATGGTAGAACGATAGGGAAGGTTACCATGCTGAAAAGCGGAGAAGAGGTGACGAATTTTAAGGGAAAACATAACGAAAGACAAGACGCTCAAAGATGATTGACAGCCGAGAAAGAACAGCTATTGGACAATAAGAAGTGACTTGAGAGGAGGGCTTGAAAGGTCTAGTCTTAAATTACTTAAAAATTACATTTCGTGAGATTACAAAATTTTATTAGAAATTTGGAATTTTCAATTAAAATCAAATAATCATTAGGTACATCATAACACTAGAACATGTAAACCAATACATGTATCCATAGCTCACGATTTGCTTATAGAATTGGAGAATATTTTTAGAAAAACGGTTTATCCATATGAATTAATCAAGGTTGTTAAAAGCGCTAGAACAATTTCGTTTCAGTATATATCTATTTTGAAATTTAATTATTATAACAGGCATGATAATAGGATTACCAAAATTATAGGGCTGGCATTTCCGGATTATGAACTGACAATTAATTTCATATAAAGATCAAACTGTCTAAGCCAGATAATTCATTGATTGTACTTCATTGAAAGAGTGCTTAGTGCAAAATATATTTTTGAATTAAAATATTTATTAAATTTACATCCAGCTATCAAACCTTTGTACCTCAAAATAATGTTTCATAGTATATACATCGGATCAATGGTTGTGACTGCAGCTTGATATTCAAATATAAGGCACATTTAGAATTGGATTTTTAAAAAATTATTAATTAAACATGAATATGGTAATTACTTCCCAACTAAAAATAGTTTACGATAGTTTAAATGTTATGTTCTTCAAATTTTGCTTGTATTTGAATATCGAGCTGATCAGGAATATTGAGCTATAGTCACAACCCCATACATCTTTGCAATAAATTTCTAATACTATTTGCCAAGTATTTTGGTTCGTGAAAACCTGAGAAATAATATTTCACAATGTCAATTAGTTACACAGGACAACAATGGCATACTATTAAGTGAGACATGCAGTTATAAATTTATGTCTATTTATCAAAGAAACTTGTCTTTGCAACTTGATTCGACTCAATAAAAATATCTCTTTTGCATTCAATGTCATCTCATCATTTTTCATTAATGAATATTTTGCAGCTTGATTATCTTTGCATATCTGGCAACCCAGTACCACATCAACAAACAGTTTCTGGAAGATGAAATTTGAAAGGCTGAGCACTTAGTTAAAAAGAGAGACTAATGTAGAAAATGAAAGCCTTAAAGATTTCATAGCTACTCCAGCAATAAGAAACTGATTCTAGAGATTTTTATGTGTTAATCACTATTACCAAAAATGCCAGCTTCATGTGAACAATCCTTTTCACATTGAGGTTGTCCAAGACATGGCTGAGAATTGCAATGCATAGCATTGATAATATAGTGAAAGAGATCGAATACATTAGTTGCACAACAGTTATAATTATTCTCAGATATTAGAAATACAGTTTTTAGAGCCTTTCTGTTTTGAATTTCCCCTCTAGAAAATTCTGAAGATTTATGCCTAAATACATGTTTCAATCATCTAAATGTTCAGGTTAAATGGCAGATACAGATACCATTATGTGGCATAAATGCACTAATTGTCACTCACAATTAATGAATTTCAACAATGGATTTATGAACTATTATATATTAAATATTAAATTCTCATTACACAATTTACGATCTTAGTATTTGCTATTTTATTTTTAAATATTTCTATTAATTACACAGTATTTCTGACTATTGCAGACTATCAAGCTAAACCAGTCTGTTATTTACTCATATTAGCAATAGTGTGCAGTAGTTGTTTAAACAACTGTTCATATATATATATATATATATATATATATTATATATATATATTTGTGTAAGTATTCATTTTTTCAAATTGATAGTAAACTGAGATTATATTTTATTTTGACTTTTACTTTATTTAAATTATGCTATTCTAAGCTGTCTCATATCAGTTGAAGTGTACCTAGGAGTTGTTGTTCATCTAGCATACCATTTAACATAGGGCTTTTGCTGTTTGCTTCTTATTCATTACCAAAAAAAATGGTTATTATTGCTACCACCTAAATTGCACACTTAGGTTTCATTACACTGCACCCAAGAATATTAGGGACTCTCTCTTTCTTTCTCTTAACTAGGGATCTAGTCTTATACAACTTTTTCACAAAGTTTACTTTTTTGGTTGGCAGAGTGTGGCCACTCTTCCCTTTCTCAATCTCCTGTTACTCTTTACTTTTATTTTGAATGGGTTTAATAAGAGTTGTTATTTATTTGCAGTAGCAATGGCAAATCCATGCTCACCATGAAACCCTCATTAAATAGGAAGTTTGGAATGTTGCTGATTTCATGCCAATGCAGCAATTAATTCTGTGCATTTCAGATAATTATTCTATGAATCATTTCAATGCATACTATTTGTACTAGCCATTTTGTTATATTATGTTCATTCAATCAGTATTAATTGTATATATTTTTCTCTTTGCATTATGATTATCAGTACTTCAAATATTTAATCACACTTTTATAATTGGTACTTTTGCCAACAATGATTTCCTTAAAACCAACAATCAATTTGTTAAAACTGACAATGTAAATGATGCTGCTTGAATTTTTGAAAATAAGCATGAACAAAGCACAAAAATCACCAAAGCATAAGGGACAAACAAATATAATTATACACATCAAAATAGGGATGCACAAAAAGATATGAAAACTAAGGTATTGGGAAATGTTGATCTAATGTGTATTTTGAGGACTACTTGGTGAATATTCTGTTGGTGGATTTTATCAGGGCCATTAAACTGCACTGAGAGTTTGGGTTGTAATGTTTGAGCATATTTATCCTAAAGATAAACATTAGTTTAAATTGAATTATTGTTTTCATTTGCTGTGTGAATCAACATCTAACACCTCCTCCAATAACTTCTATTTTTTCATTTCACTAAGCACAAATGAGTTCTTTCAATTTGTTGAAACTGGCAAGCAAAGAATTTTGGTATGGTGCCATTCTTCACTCAGAGATTTCTTAATTTTTTCATCTTGTAGGCATAGAAATTTTTTCTTCATTCTCTAAGGTGAAATGATCCTCACAAGTGAATAGTATGTATGGTGTATTTTGGAGGATTATTTGCATCATTCCTCTTCACAGCTTTAAACCATTCTCTTTATTGTGGCATCAGTATGAAATCAGCAAGCAGTCCTAATTCCCTATTGTTTGAGGGGTTCATGTTGATGTGTGGATTTACAAAGGTTACTGTTTTATAATTAACTCCTCCTGCTAATGTACCTTTCCTAGTAAAAGTAAAAGTAAACAGGAGATCATGAAAGGGGAAGAGTGGCCACACTTGGCCAAGCTGAAACAGATAACCTGGTGAAAAGGTTGTATAAGACTAGAGCCCTTTTAAAAGAGAAGGAAAAGAGAAGCCCTAATACTCTTGTGTGCAGTGAGTGAAACCTATGTGCTAAGTAAAAACCTACACTCAGTATATATATATATATATATATATATATATTTATATATATATATATATATATATATTAATTTGTCCAGTATTTTATGCAAAGGAAACCATGCAGATGTTCCTTAATAAAGATCATATACCAATTTCCCTGTCTTCTAATATTGTTTATTCATATGACTGTGATGAATGTTCAAGTTCATACATTGGCAAGACTAGAAGACATTCAGAAACTTGGGCAAAGAACATATATGAAGGCATCTACAATCAGAAATATATATTTATAATCTAAAAAATTTTAACATACTAGTAAAGCATCGTGAAACTAAGATAGCAGAAGCCATATGTATTAAATCAACAAAGAAAACATTAATAAATAAACAAAGACATCAATCAAATTTAAACATTTACTAAAGATCAAAAACATTTAAAGAAAAAGTTCAGGAACATTGCTACAATGCTTGAAGATGACAACAATGCTTGTCAAAACATGTTGCAATAAAAGCAATAAAAGTTTTCATAAAAATATTCAAAGTCTTAAGATTATTACCAGTATAAATATATATATATATTTATACATACATAGACAGGCTTTTGATGTAAAATTTTAAACATATATATATATATAAATATATTGGGCCATCTGTACAACATTATCAGAAATATGGGTATGTCTGTACAAATTAAAAATTTATACGGGGGATTTGTACTAATTTTTAACAATATGGGCTATCTGTACAATTAAAATTTATATGGGGCGTTTGGTACAAATGCAAGTAAAACAAAGGAAATCTTGATTATGAAAGTGAAATACATGTTTACAAATCAAAGTAAATGTTGCAAGCTATTATGAAGCTTTTTATAAATTTTATCCTAATCGCATTCAATGCTGTTTTGGCGGAGTTTGTTCAATACATCTTCGCACGAAATTGACGTATTTGAGTCTCGAAATAAAAGAAGCACATTTCTTTCTGATGGAGTCCATGTCCCCTTGCGAAAACTAAGCATATATTTACTATTTGATTATATAATAAATTTCTAACTTTGATAAAGCTTTTATAAATTTTTTTCTTTTTGTATTGTCTTCTTCGTCACTTTCAAGTATGTCATTATCATTGCTAAGCTTATCATCCTCCTTTTCGCAATGTGCTGCTGAATTTATAGTAATATCAGTTTGTAATTTATCATTATAAAATTGAGCAAGAGATATAAATGTGTCTGTAGATGTTGACTGCTCGTATTCCCTTTGAGCAGTTTGTTCACTATGCCCTGTTTGAGCATAATGGGCTTTAAGTAGATTCTTAGGAATATTGCTGTTTGCCATTGTTGTGTCCCACATCTTTCGAATTGATGTGGGAATATAGGAATAATGGGTGAATGTTGGAAAATGCTTTGAAATGATTTCATGAATGTATTTCTTCATCCCTGTTTCTTGTGTTCCATGCAAATTAGGAAATATCAAATCAGAATCTAATCCGATTTCTCTCTTAAATGATTCATGCATTTTTTTAAGCCATCGTTTCTGTTGCTCATTTACAATAACCCTGGCTGAATACTTATAACCTGTTTTATGTTGAGTATTCTCAACAAGGTGGTGAATGTCTCCTTTTGTTAAAGATAGTAATGGAGCAGGACGGATATTCATTTTCCCTTGTAGATAAATAAAATTTAATACTTTTTGTTCCTTAAATTTAAGTTCATGCTTTTCATTTAGAATCAATTCAATATTTTTTAATAATTTCCCAAAAACATCAAGAGGAGGAACTCGTACATCTTTTTCTTTTTTCTTTATAGGCTTTTCTCTCGAATAACTTTTGTTATATATTTCTTATAAATCACTTATTTCCCCAAGAACGAGCTCTCCTTTAATTTAGGATTTCTAAAATTTCTGCATACAAATTTTACAAAATTTTTTAGTGTGGATAGAACAGTCAAAACATATCCGTAAGAGTAATCCTTAATCTATTTAATTTTATTGAGCGTTTCTATGAGGTTCTTAGGCTTAGTAAATTTTTGAGACCTTATGTACAAGATCTTGATTAATAAACATTTGAACACGCGTTTTGGCAATATCGTCTTCTTCAAAAATTAGACTCTTTATTGCTTTTGGAAATTCATTGACGTTACTAGGATCCGAAACCCTTTTGAAAATGTGATTTTTTACTGTACAATTTCGGCGGGGATTGGTCAAACGCTTAAAACAATTCGTAAACTCTTTTACATTTTAATGTACGATAATAACTCAGAATGTATAATCGAATTTTCACTTTTAAATTTTTGTGGCAATTTGATAAATGATTTCTCATTTTCTTCACGGATTTGCTGCAAATTAAGCACAATGCTGGATCTTTTATCATTTTTTGTCTAAAAATTCAAATAAAAGCTTGAACATTGATTAAATGATACCTTTTATTTGATAAATCAGAAGCATCTTCTAACTCAGTAAAAGAAATGTCCATATCAGACCATTCGCATCCATTTTAACTGAAACAAAAACAATCTATAAGTGACATGTACAAATAGCCCGTATTTTTTATAAAATGTACAGATTGTACTGTATAAATATTTTAAAAATCTAAAAAAAATTTTTTCATAATTTAAATTTTTGCACAATATTTTCTGAATGGCCATTATATATAATAAAGGAATTACTTCTAAAAGTTCACCAAGTTTACTTTACTGGAAATCCTAGAATTTTTAATCGGGCGGTTGGTACAAGAAAATTTTGATCTGGCGGGCGTTTGGTACAACTTTCTCTATTTTTCTTGTACCAATAGCCCTATATATATAT
>CABFPE010000014.1:232849-246981 GCA_900660155.1 Hofstenia miamia
CATGTATATAGAAAATATACACAAAATTACATAAGAACCAGAATAAATGTCTATATAAATACAATCAAGTACGAAATTATTCAAGGAAATCATAATTTTAATACATGTACATTATAACCAAATTAAGATTACAACTTACAAGTTTTTTCAAGGCTGCGTCATCAATCCGAAAACTGTTAAGCTCAGTCTTCGTTTTAATTGGCAAAGGAATTTCGTCTTCATCATTTTCTACAACGTTGTTGTCGCTAATTTGAGCTATCATCTGTTTTATTGATATTAACTCTTTCCAAATTAGCTTTAGTTGTTCTAAAAAAAACAAGTATTTACCTAAGGAGAGAAATATTTACTAGATAAAGCTGGGGGAAGATCGTGCGAATTTTCATCAGATTGCGACGTACTGGGCCCAGGATTGCTTGTTGATATGGGAGGATTGGTTTGAATAGGCTCAAATGTCAGCGAAGGCGGTGGATTGATTTGTTTTTTCTTGTGGCATACAGGAGGAGGAGGCGATTCTTCATCAGAAGCATACCGATGGGGCAAGGTTCTTTTCCGGGAAGTGCTATGAAGAGTTTCCTCCTCGGTTTCAATGGAGCTGGTGTATACTGCCCTTTCTGTCCGTCTTCTGGCCACGTCAATAGTTTCTATTAAAAACAAATATTCAAATAAACTTATGAATTTATAAAAATATTGCTGGAAATATATTTCTAAATGTACATATAATTATTTCAGAGCAACATACCAGCAGAGCTTAAAATCCGGATATCACATAAGTCCCAAGTACAAATTAAATTGATTAAATATACTATTTATAGCTTAATACAGCAAAAAATGCGTTATATTATAAAATTGATATCTAGAATTTTCAAAAGCAAAATTCAAATATTTCCAATTATAACACTAAATTATATAAACATAAAAACACATAGAAAACAATTTATACAACTACAACATGTTTGTTTACAAAATCGGAATAACAATGTAGCAATTGTTGTATGGTAAACGCATAAGTTTATGAGAAATCGCAGATTTCGAAATGTAGTGTAGTTGCCTTGAGAGGTGATTTACCACATATATTCCTTGTTTTCGCGAGTCAAAAGTATAACCAACAAATTGATTAAGTTCATTGTAAAATTGAACTGAAACAGTTTTCTCATATATATATATATAGTGGCTTTAGATACTATGGGATTTGTATCCACCATTTGCACTTTCTGATTTTCCATAGTATCCAGCAACATTTTTGATAGAAAGCCAGAATAACTCATTTTATCCAAAAAAATTACTTTGTGCATTTTAAAATTGGGTCTAATTTTTTATGTATGAGTTTTGAGATTTTCAGCAGCCTCTGCCATAGTATCTACTGTCTGTATAGATTTTTTTGTATCCAGTGCCTTGTAGATATTTTAAAATTTGGTATATATATATATATATATAAATATATATATATATATATATATAGTGGGACTCTAAAGTTCTTGTTTACAAGTCATGCTGAAACTCTTTTCAAAATCTTAAAGGATATGTCTAGAAACTTTCTGAATTATATTTGGTTATGTGTATTGTATATAATGAGAGTTTTTAATCAATTTGAGTAGTTTTTTTAGGGAATTGTCCATGCCCATATTAAATTAAATTGTTTTCTTGAAATTTGCATTGTATTAAGATGATGGCTATTAGGTACTTTTTTCAGGCAGATGAATTACAAATTTCCTAAGCAGTTGTATAAATGTGTATTAATGTGTCAGTACATTGATAGCTTAATTGTAGCAACTCCATCCTTGAGAGCACTAGCAGAAGACAGGATCTGATATTAAAATGTACTATGACTGAGTTTAAAATATAAAATTATCCTTGTGTGTCTGCATTTGCATTTATTTTATCCTGTCTGGATCTATACATATTAACTGTCATATTTCAAGGGTTGTAACTTCTTATATTTTTCATCTAAAATTACTTCAGCAGACATGTATCACCAGTATGTCAAGCAGAAGGCTTCACCTTCATCCACAATCATATTGCAAGGTTTTATTCATAGTTGCTAGAATGGCAAGAATGTCACCATCATGCTGAGATAAAAGGTGTTCTGGTAAAACTGTCAATTGTAATAGAATCAACAACTTGTGAAATATTTCTAAAAATATTTACATCTTTTGTAGAAAAGGTTTGTAGGGAGTTGGTTAATAGGGTCAATTTCAAAATTAACCCAAATGTATGAAGATTTAGGTACACTATTATGACACTACATACTGCTCAAATTAATGAAGAATATAATGGTGAATTTTTCTGGGTGAATTTAACTTGATATCAATTTTATCCCACTCTGTCCTGCCCCATCTTCTCCTGCTCTGATTAACCTGTCCTGACTCAGCCATAATATATTTTGAAGGTTAACTATGTCAATTATAGTCAAAGCTATTTTTGGTAAATTGAAGTTACAGGAAATTGAAAATCTGTGGTTATCTTGCAAAAGCAGATATCTACATGTTTGCATGCCAATTGTATTGAAAAAGAAGCAGAAAAGTGAGTGAAATAAAGGCTAACAACTAATTAATTATGGAATATTTGACACATGAACTCAAGCTGCATTGACATAGCACTGACAACTGAGAGGCCCAATTTTAGGACCATAAGAAATATTTGAGAAGAACTTGATACTGCTCAAGAGACAACTGTGCATAAATAAACTGAAATCAAGCAATCTGAAAGATGAAGTGCAGTACCTCAGCTATGAACTGCTACCCCCTCAGGAACTTGTCAAACAATTGGTGCCTACTGATGAAATAGCATTATTTACTACAAGTTATACTTCTTTGCCACCTATGCTGCCAAAAGCACTTATATGCAGCCTACCTAAATCATTATTTACTGCCATACCTTCATAATGCTGAAATGTCACTTCAGACTGTTGTAACTAAGATTAACTCTCCCAACAATATTGTGACATCATTTTCAAATCAGGCCATAATTTTTTACAGTGCCAATATTATATATCCCCTTCAGTCATAATGTGTACAATAGTAAACATGTTTTAATTGGGACATTTACTCCACTTAGATCATAAAATTAATAATTTCTTTAATATTTTAGTAAACTTCACTTGTAATTAATCAAAGAATTTACAAAATTGACATATGTCAATTATTAACCAATATTTACAATTTTGTGACAATCAATATTTAGTGTATATGGAAGAGGGCAATGTTCTAAAATTTGAGGCCATCTGAGGAACATTTTAAATCCCCTTAAATAAATTCATTCAGTGTTTTATGGAAAAATATTTCTTAAAATAAGACATACTTCAAACTTATTGAACATATATACATGTAATGTTGAGACTTGAGTCACAATATGTACAAATGCACACATTAAATTTTTACTAAATAAAACAATTTTTTTATTTTTTTAAGCCCAAAATCATGTTTAAATACTACAAGAAATAGTTTTTCAATAATATTTCCATTGCAATGCTTGAAAGCAATATATGAATTGATAATGATAAATTATCAGCAATTGAACCAGCATATATTAGTATGCCCTAAGTAGTAAGATATCATAAGAAGTGTCAAGTAAAGTTAATAAGTCAAATTTCACTTGGATGAAAGTTGAGAATGAGACATAAGAGATCATGTTTACAGAAGCTCATTTATGTGAGGTTGTTATGCTGAAAATCACAATGAAGAAGCTTTATGGTAAATTTGATGCAATAGTGCAAAGCTTTGATAAGATGTTTTTGTTTTTGAGCTAGAATTAAAAAAGCAGGTATATCAATCAAGATCCCACTCAGCAAACAATGTATTGAATATTCATGGCACAATCTCTTTACTTCTATTTCATGCAGGTTACCACTAAAATTGTGTGAAAATTTTTTATAGAAATACTGCCAACAAACCATTTTTAGACACTAATTTTGATGGCCATATTGATATTCAATTAATCATCAACAATAAAGCTTGAATAAATTGGGTGGTTACAAAACCTCTGCTGCCTGTAAATATATGAGAAGAACAAACAATCACTGTGGCTAAACCACAATAATGTATATTAACCAAGGGTGGATCTAAGCAAGGTGGAAAATGTGTACTGTTTCAAATATCATCAGAAAGAGAACTACAAAAGCAAATGTATAATGGCTATAAATATTCTGGATGATGAGGAAGATTTCATAAACAAAAATAAGGAGATCTTTGGAGTCTAAATTAGTATTAGCATTATCTTTCATAAACTGAGAGGTGGATGAACTGGGCTCCACTCCTAACTAGTTTAAAATCAGGGCTCAAAATGTGAATACTGCAATATAAACTTATCTCTTTGACCAAATTTACTTTCTCAACAAATAGAATCCAACATCTCAAACCATAATATAACCAAAGCATGCAGTAGATCCTCTCCAGAACATCCCCTTGGGTGCACCCCCTTTTGATGAAACAATCATGATGCTGATGAATTGAAAAACTTTTTCACAAAAGATAGGAGTATGAGGTCTCTGTTGTAAAGAGTAAGAGAATAAAGTTAGATGACAATGTAATAGCCAGAGTGCAATCTTATATTGAATGAGTCAGCAAGGTTCTTTTGCTCATCTAAATATTACTTACTTTGTTGAATTTTGATTTCCATTCATCAAAGTAGCCAACAAGATTTTATTGATCTGCAATAAACAGTCTCAAGTAAAACTTTTGGTTGAGATATGTAATACACATCAAATTGAGATATTTCTGAAGAGTTCAGATTTTGATTGATAGAAATAAATCCAGATTATCCATCAAAATATATAACAATTCAATGCTGGATTATATTTTAGCTAAGAAAACTTTAAATTATTGCAAAATAATTTTTCTTTATTCTAAAGAACTCAAAATTACCAATAAACTCAGAATTTTCTTTAAAACAATATTCAATTTCAAACTTTAAGCAAAAAAACTCGATCTCAGACTGAGTAACTCAAACTTGACTCAAAACCCCTGATTTTCAGCTTGTTTCACAATACAAATATAATTGTGGTAAGGCTTAAGAAATGCAAGAAATTGGTTATCTTCTTTATATTGAATACTTGAACAAAACAGCAACATATCATATTTTAAAAAAAACCTGGATTTTTATTGAAGATAGTGAACTCTCTATTTTCCCTTCCCGTTTGAAAATGTGATATTTATTTTAAAAATATCATTTCAAGGTTAAGCTAAGTCCATAAAAAATATTACAAGGATGCAGTAAATTACTTGCAATTCGCCTATTTACTAAACCTTTCACTAAACATGCCAGCTTTAGAATTCTACCAAAGAATTAGCATCTGGCATGTCACATGACTCTTGTATTTAAAGATATTTTCCAATCCGATCAAAGTTCAGTATAATTTTTTGTTTATATTTCTTGATCTATGCCTAACTTCCTGGAGTACATTAATAATATTGCTTCAAATTGGAAAAATTTGCACATGAGCTGTAGCTGGACTGAATTGAATATATTTTAACAGAACTGTAACAAAATCAAGAAAAATATAAAATAGATTGTCTCTATGAGCAAAAACAAATCAATATACCAATCAAATTCTTAACTCTAAGTATCACCCATATTTTTACAATTTGTTATGGCTTCTATAAATAGTTTTTAAATTCTCATGATTCATAACTATGTTGACACCCTTTGACATTGCTTTGGCTTTGGTTTCAATTGTTTAGATATCTTTTTGAAAAACTTTCATGATTAGGCAAAGAGAAGATCAAAAATTTTGATCAGTGTATAAAAGTCATAGGATTAGGTATCAATAACGCAGGCGAAATCCCACAATTTGGCTGAATATTTACTATTACGTAACAGTGCATTCAAACTAACACAGATGCAGTGAATGCGATATATATGTAATTTACACGCAATTTATTGAAAAATATCACCTACATTTTATTACAAGTTTGCAGCACATTCAACTTTTGTCTAACAAACTGAAAAATCAAAAAAATTGCAAAAATACTAAAATGGGGTGATTTGACATTACCAATAGAATTGAGACAAAGTTAAACTTTAAAGTTCTTGTAAATTCTTGCAAATTCTATTTTAACACTTGAAAGCAAATTTTAAGTGTTGGTATAATTAAAAAATACCTTAGGTTGTATCTCCAAGGTATACCAGTAGAACAAATAAGTTGTTTGATTTTGTTTTCAATAACAAAGAACTATTTCTCCGTACCCAGAAAAATGAGAAATCCGTAGTAAATATATCAAATAAACGAATTTTTAATTTAAATTTCGCTTAAAAATAGGTTGCTTTGAATAAAAGCTTTCCAAATATATACATCAATGAACCAAGGTAAATGTCTTTGAATTTTTATCAGCACTTTCAAGCATTAAGAGCAAATTTGTGAGAACTTGCAAGAACTTTAAGGTTTAAGTTTGTTTCACTTCCATGGGCAATTAATGGGGCAGCGCGAGCTTGGGTCGTAGAAATTTTTGCCATGCGTATTCCCCGTCCTCTTAGCTATGCAATTGATTAAAGAAGCTTTTTTGCTAATTTCTGATTTGCCATTGATCTTATATAACATATTAAAATTATTTGCCATCACGCGATCTCTATTTTGCCAACTTTGTGTAATATTTTAGGTCATCATATACTTTTCAAAACTCAATAAGATTTTTCAACTTCCAAGTTATCAACTTTAACCTTTAATAAGAACATGCAGATATATTTTTAATTGCAATTTCGTTCTTAGTTTATGATTGTTATATATAAATCTTACTTTTTCTTTAATTATTGATATTATTCTGAGTTCTTTGATCATGTTTTCAGTGTGTAGTCCTCTATATTCGATCTTAAAACAATGTTCATAATTATTTTGGTTGTTTTTTGATCTTTTGTTCTTAATTAGAATGTCTTCTAATGATTTCTTAATATATCGATCTATGAAGTTATTTGGATATTCATTCTTCTTTAATTCAATCCTAAGTTTTCTTATTTCTTGGTTAATTGTTCTATATGTGCTGCAATTGTCAAATATAACAATCATAAAACTAAGAACGAAATTGCAATTAAAATCTACAACTGAAGAAACCAATAAGTCAAATATAATTTATCAAATAATATGCACCTGTGGTGAAGATTATATTGGTTTTTCTAGTAGGCAACTATCAAGAAGAATTAAAGAACATGAGACCAGTTCTAATATATCGAACCATCTAATTAAGCGCGGACTAAATTTTGAAACAAACATATTACATCAGACATCAAGATCAAGTTATTTAAAAATTATTGAGAGTATTTTTATAAACTCCTTGTAACCAAGTTTAAACAGAAAAGAAGACTATATTTATAAATTAAACTTGCCACTTTTTAAAATTTAAAAAATTATAATTATTATTGTAAAATCTAGTAAATTTAGAGAGAATAATTTGTAAAACTGACGATCACTTTGTAAGTCGAAATATATCTGCATGTTCTTATTAAGGTTAATTAAGCTCCTAAAAACGACATATTATCAACTTTTGTTTGAAAATATGGGCAATATTATTTTTATCTTTAATATTACACTTGGGGCTAAGCGTAAATAAGTAAAAATATTATGCTAATTTATTAGCCCAAAGCAAAATGATTTTTTACATATTCATAAAATTCATTTTATTTGTTTAATAATAGATAGAGTGAGCTCCTAGTAGCAAAGCAAATTGTTAAGATGTTGATTTTTGGCAGTTCTAAATCCCTGACGTCTGAGGGTTTTGTGTTGAAGCATGGATTTACCAATGCTACACAATAACTAACCTCTCCTGCTATTAACCCTATCCTAATAAAAGTTAACAGTTAACAGGAGATCGTGTTAAGGAAGAGTGGCCACACTCAGCCAACTTGATACCGATAACCTTTAAGAAAGAGTCGTATAAGACTAGAGCCCTATTTAAGATAAAGAATAAAGAAGCCCTAACTCTTGGGTGCAGTGAGTGAAACCTACATGCTAAGTTAAAAACCTAAACTCAGGGCAACTCTCATCCCATGAGATTTCAGTGATAGCAATAAAAGTTAATTTTAGTCACAAATAAAATGCAGTATAACAAAAACTCTAACTGTACACCTAACCTATGCTAAAGGGACGATTCCAGTCAAATTATGCCACCTCTGGGTGCCCTGTAACTACATGTACGACTTTAGAAACACATACTTTTAATAAAGTATAAGTCAAGATAAAAATTAAAAGGAATTTACTGAGAATAAATTGAAGAGAACAAAAATGAAATAATCACACCTATTTATACAATATGAAATGGGTATCAATAAACAAAATCATACTGTGGAAAGATATAGACAAATAGTTGGCAGGTACAATTCATTTGGGCTACAGCAATTCTCATAAGATAATTATAAAAAAACGCCAACTGAATAGTTTGATTTTTATGGTTTCGACATGATGCAATGTTATTGTTTGATTGGTAACAGTTTGTAAATGAGTCTTGAATGTTTTTATTTTTTGGATCTATTGTTAGTGCCTTATCTTGGAAATCAACGATGCATTGGTATTTCTCTAGAAAGTCTCTGCCAAGTATTTATTCGTAAGGTAGAGTTACCCCTTGACCAGTGACCAGTTTTGATTGGTCCGGTAGCCAAATTACTCTAATGTGGGTACCAGCTTTGACCGATCCTCATATTATATTGTACTTGTTTTGATCGCTTTACCTGGTTTCACTGTATTTATAGGTTAAAGGCACTTTTGACTGGATGTGACCGCCATTGGTTTCAGTCCGTTTTTTGTATCACATAATGCATTTTTACAGCTAAAAGAACGTGTAATGAACGCACACGTGCTTAAGTTGTCCGATTAACCCTAAATATCTCATTATTCGTCTAAATTTGGGGTAGCTTTGTTACCTAGAAAGAAATCAGCTTAAAACTTTTACTTTGGGATGACTGATTCATGAAAATTTTATTGATATTCATTTAGCTTGTGCCCAAAAAACTTCTAAATTGGGAAATTCTCACTCTTTTTAATTTTTGTATGCTATGATTTTTTGCATATATATTAAACTCAAATTCCTGGAGTTTTAAACTTTTTTCGGTGTCTTCACATAGCAACTAAAATATGCAAAAAATCATAGCATACAAAAACTAAAACGATTTTCACAATATAGATGTTTTTTTGGGTACAAACTAAATTCATATTAACAAAATTTTCATGAAATTATGCATTAGGGTTTTTCAAGAATGGTATTACTATAATAAATTAGCAACCATCATAAAGCAAAAGTTTTGAACTAATTTCTTATGGGGTAGCAAAGTTATCCCCAAACTTAGACTATTGATGTTTTTGTTGAATATTGGTAAGCAAAGTTAGGATGATGCCCACATTGTACAGAAAAAAAGTACTTAAGAAATGTGGAAAAGTCACAAAATATCAGATTTTTCCAATTTGATTTGAGCTTAAAATCCTATTCTAGTTGTTCTTGGGGTAACAAAATTACCCCAAGAACAACTTATTGACCAAAGTTAATGAATTGCATATGTGATCTACTAACTTTTTCGCACAACATTACAGTGACCATAAGTGAACTTTTTGTAAATATCAGTGTGTTTACAATCATAATTATGGTAATTGTCACGTGCTTTCGCAGCTTGAGATTTGAGAAAATTCCAGACTAAATTCGCGGACCTGAATGACCAGATCAGAGACAGAAAGTGACAGGTTTTGAACGGTGAAGTGAAATAAAAGGTGACCAGATCCGGTCCGGTGGTCAATACCGACTGACTTCCATCGCTGTGCTTACATATAACAAAATATAATGTTTAGCTTTAAAAGAAAAAGAAGGCCATTTTGTTAAAACTTTTCTGAACGGTAAATACTTCTTTCAATATTAACATTATAACATTTACTTATATTTGAAATCAAATTTTGATAAGCACTTTTGCAAAAATATAGAAACTTAATAATTTAATTAAAGACTTCAATTTAGACGGCCTTGCATTAATACAGTAGTTGATTTTCACAGTTATGACCTAAAAACGAAGTTTTGAGCTTACACAATATTTTAGACTTTGGCTTTACAACCATGCTAACTATCAGCAAAGTTAACATTTGCATATCTAATAAAATCTTGCAAATATGTTTTGACCGAAAAAAATCATTTTGACTTTAATCAGTTTTGCGCGCCCCAGTTAACGTCTTAAAAACGTATAAATATATACATATTTTTCTTCTTTAGGTGTTATTGAATACTTATTAAATTTGGTATAATTTTGATTACACATTCAATGTGTAAAAGTGTTCATTACAAATTCGACCAATATTCAACTTTGCTGCAACCAAAAATGTTTAGTGGGTTTGTTTATGATTGTTTGATTCATTTTCTTCTAAAACGATTATATGTGTTACTAGCATCATTATGTTTAAAGTCGACAGTAAACAAATCATAATCAATCCAATTTGGCCGATTTGGATTCGATCATTAACATCCGCATTGATTTCGATTCGATTAGTGAATGCATCGCCCAGCCTTAATATATAGAATAGCATGTGTATGTGATAAGTTTTTTTTCATTAATACGCTGTTGCTGAAAACAACCATGCAAATATAGGTTATTGAACTCTTGCACTTAGACTATTTCGGTAATGAGTCATGCGAGGCTTTGATTAAAAGTAAAAATGGAGCTAAAATTGCTTCAATTCAATTTCAGAAATATTTTGTACTAGTACTACAACATTCATCCACTAGAGGGCTAACTAAACCTTAAATTAAATTTCGTGTAATGGTATCATGGAACCTTCATAAGGAATTAAACGAAAATGATATGCTCAATTGATTCAACATCTCTGCTTTCTAAGGAATCAAACAATCAAATAATTTGATTATGATTATTCCAATTATAGCTTCGTAAGGAAAAACCTAACAGAAATTGTTGAAGCACATCAAGTTTTAAAAATGTTACACATTCATTAGATGGAAATTTATTTTTTGCTCTATTTTATTTTCTGTTTTTTCCAAACGCAATCGTAGTTGATTTTCAATTCATTAGAAAATCCATTTGAATTTATTCGGGAACTACGCGATTAAAATGGACCGGACACAGAATTTTCATTTATCCTAATAGTGCCCATGAAAAATATATGTCAATACAATTTTTATGTTTATCAACAAATTGTTCTATAAAAATCTATCATATTTCAACAAATAGTTATTAGATTCATACATTTTATAGTTATAAAATTAAAAAAATTTAATTATATAGAAAAGTGTTATTATAATTATAACAAATTAAAAAATGAAATAAAACAAAAACCCAAAAAAAAACAAAAATTAAAAAAATTATACACTAGAAACTTTTCTTAAGCTTCTTTGAGAGGCGGATGTTGTTTTAAGTTTCTTTTTGCTGCAGTCATTGACAACATTTTTTGCAAAACAATTAAACAGCTTCTTGGTAATTAATATAAAGTAAGCATGCCCTTGGTTACAAATTAAATTTTGTTCAAACAATATCTCTGAGCTCATACGCTCTGTAATTTTAATAAAGACATCTTTTGGTGATTGATTGATAAAAACCGTTTACGTCTATCAGGATTTTCAAGAATACGCGGCATACATAAATAACCAATAGCTAACAGAAAAACACAGCAATGTGTTGGTTTACACATACCGCTTCTATTTAAATGATTAAAAACAGATAAAAATTCATTAGGAAACCTTAACTCTTCTTCATCTGTCGAATCACTTAATAAGTCTTTGCAGGAATCACATAGTAAAGAAAGTTTTCTAGCACACCATCCAGAAATATAATAAATTATTGGTTTTTCTTCATCATCTAAATGAGAAGCGTCTATGTACTGAATATAATATAAAGTTTTAAGTCAAATATTTATCTTACCCTAAAGTTACTTAAACTACATAAACAAATTAAAATATAAAATTTAACAATGATTATCAAAAGTAGGTTTTATGAAATTTTTTAAAATATGGCATAAGGCATATGAACAAACCTAAATTAAGAAAAAACTTATTCAAATAAATGAACTACCAAACTGTAAATCATCAACATACCTTAGAATAGTAAATGGGTAAAGTGCTGAAAATTGTGGACACAGCATCTGACCAAGCCTCCTTTTTGATGAAATAGTTCTTCTTTTCAGTTTATCCTTTGAAACGTATTGAAAATCCGTTTCTTTAACCCTTATAAGTATACGAAATTGTTAAATGCAAAAAAAACTGCAAAAAACTCGAGAATATATAAATTCATTTAATACATAAGAGAAAATATAAATTCCTCTATTACATAATATTCTATAATCCTGACTTTCTAATATTCTAATGGCTTGACTTCTTGACTTCTAACAGCAACACAACTCACTCTCTGATCAACTAAAGGATCGTGAGGAGAGTGAATCAATCCATATTTCAAGGCTGATTCTTTGTAATTTAAAGGTAAATGTTTATTCATTGCATAACGTTTTCTTGCACATGATTTTTTATAAACTACTTGTGCTGTACTTGATTGTGATCAGCTTTGTACAATAAAAAGGAATTATTCACTGAAATGTCTAACACCTCAAAGAACAGCAATAATGGCCATCTGCGAGTCTTTCTCCTACATGTAAATTCCTCAATATTTTCATCCATCATATAAAGTCCGCCTTTGTTGTAGTCCAATATTATTTGTGGTTTGAGTTGAGGCTCTTGACTAATGTTGCTTGCTGAATGTGATGAACTCAACAACACTGCAACCCTATTCTTTTTGCAAGCATAACTTACAAAAATTTGCTGGAAAACAGTTCATGCCATTTATTTCTTAAGATGTTGGGAACATCATGCCTAGTTAGTATCATGGTGCCTAACAGTGTAAACCATCTGACAAAAAAGCAAATAAACTTTCAAGTTCATCTTGTAGATGAGCAAAGTTTCTCTGCACTTGAGAAAGAATATTACGTGAACTTGGTCGGCCAGGGGTGAAGGGAATGTCGCAATATTGGATACAAGAAGGAGAAACATTAATTTAACATACATGTAACAGTGACACAGTTGTCTGATTATGAGGAGTCTGCGCTATCCTCATACTGAAATACTGAACTTCAAGAAGCACTGATCAAATTCACCTTGATCTGGAGGTTCTTGCTCTTCAACATCTTGTTGAATTTCTCTTGTTTCATCGTGATCTTTAATTATTGAGTCAGCATCTACAGATATTGCTGTAAAGAACTGAGTGGCATTCAAAAATAATTGTTGCTTTGGTCTGCTTGCAATGGTTACAAATTGTAGAACATGTACATTAACTAAATAATTACTCATATCTAAAACCACAAAAGACATATTTACTGAAATTGTAGCAAATTAGTAATCAACCAATGCAATCTATGTTTCCATGAAGGCACAGGCTAATCAAGCCATCCAAAACTACAATAGCAATACATTAATCAGTAGTTTCTACAAATTGTAGAGCATGTACTGATAAGGGTTAAAGTCCTTAGAACAAACTACTGTAATTGGTGACGGATTGAAATCTTTCCGTGAAATATTTATCATCCATTGTCGTTTAATATTGTCAATTTTGGGAAATCTGTGCATTGTAACAGAAGCACTTTTTTATCGTTTCAATAACCTGTTGTGCAACCAGGAATACAACATTTGGAAGGAATATATTCAGCTCTACACTACAGAAACGAAATGATGAATAACGGGTTAATTGGTAAACGACTGCACTAATGTTATACAATAGTAAATACCAATAGGATTTAAACGTGAAAACAGATTGCAATGTGGTTTTGTAAACACGGCACCTTACGGCAAAAATCTAAACCATTGCGAACGATGTTATTGAATTCCAATGCGAATTTAAATTGGGCCCTAATTTGATAAAGCGATGGCGTAATTTGTGGCAGTGTCCAGTCCATAGCGAAAATTAGTTTATGTCCGAATTGTGATAGGGGGTGTAAACAGGATTGTCTGACGAGGGAAATTTCAATCGTGATCAAGTGAATTACCAAAATAGAGGCAAAGGAAGCAAAAACTTTTGAAAATATTGAAAAATAAATCCTAAAAATACATTTAACTTAATTTTTTCAAGTTTTACCGAAAATTTTACAATTTAACCAATCGTAACCACTTTTTGAAAATCCAACAAGGGAGAACATTCCACCCTGAACCCTGCGTATGCCAATGTTAATTGATATATATATGATA
>CABFPE010000014.1:247002-264608 GCA_900660155.1 Hofstenia miamia
TATATATATATCAAAAATGAAATTTCATTCAGGGTCATGATTGATTTGAGCCCCACTCCACTAATAGAATAAATATTTTGAAGACTTTTATTTTGCATAACGTGCTTTAGATATCTCCTTCCATCCATGGGAGTGCATAAATATTCATATTCCAAATTCTTTCAAAAACTAAATTTAGTATTGTTCTTAGATTTATTATGTTTAATCATCGAAATTTGGTATGTGACAGATAATTTCTACTGTTCTAGAAATTCATATAAAGTACTGGAAAAAAGAATTTGGCCACCCATGATCTGTCATTAATATTTCTAAGAAATGGACGCCAAGAATGTCAGGTATTTTTAAATTAGATTTGGTGTTGCAGAAAGAATTAATTAATGTTGAGACATAATGATCACTGTTTACTTTAAATCTCAAGGAGAAATGCTACAATGCTTGTAGTTAGCTATTCTTTTCTTGGAAAAATATATTCGACCACTTCAGACCAAATCAGAGAATCTGAAAAAAATTTCATTGGTTGAGCATTTTTCAGTCTATTAATATTGAAATTGTCTAATAGCAGTTTTTCTTCGCCATATATGATGCCTGGTTACATACCTCTTACCATCCGCGAGTTGATTATGTCCAAACATTTGGAGGGGGATGAGTCAACGTAATATAGCCTGACTTGTAGAGACACCTCGAAGTACTGTCGGGGATATCATCAGACGTTTCACTTCTGAAAACATCATTGCCCCAAGCCAAAGTCCGGAAGACCAAAGAAGACCTCCAAAATCTCCCAATCAGCTCTTGTGTGCCTTTCAAAGCGAAATCCCAGGAAGACTTCAAAGGAACTTTGCAAGGAATGGGTTGATGGCCAACTCGTAATAGCAAGAACTGTGCGAGACATCCTGAAGCAATATTCAATTTGGACTTTAGTGGCACCCAAAAAGCCATTCTTAACCTTAAGCAAAGATTATGTCAACTGAAGTGGGTCAATTTAACGAGAGACAATTCATCTGAACATTGGTCTAATGTTATATTTTCGGATGAGTCAAGATTTGATCTATAGTCATCAAAACGAATGTTGATAAAAAGACCAACTGGACAGTTTAGATTTTTGCCTCAATTTACTCCGGGGACCATGAAGTACGGTAGGAAGTCTGTAATGGTATGGAGTGCAATATGGAAGTGTGGATTCGCAATAGTTCACATCACTGGTACTCTCGGAAGCTCTCAATATGCTCGGATTCTAGAAAAGGAACTCTTGCCACTCCTTACAAGTGATTCAATATATCAGCAGGATGATGCTCCATGTCATACCTCAAAAGAAATGAAGAACTTCTTTCACAATAATGGATTTGCTATCCTTGCTGACAGCCCTAGCCAATCTGCAGACCTTAACTTTATCGAAAATGTGTGGAAAGTCAAATATCGAATTGGACGGCATACTCTTCACACTGAAGACGAGCTGTGGACCGCAATAAAGAAAGAATTTTATGCAATTCATAGTAGCATTATTGAAAGACTTTTTGCTTAAATCCCTGATCGCTTTGAAGCTATTATTCGCTCAAAGGGACATCCTACAAAATATTAGAAGAGAGAATTTTGTTGCTAAGTGCTTATAATGCATTAATTTTTAATTTATGTATCTTATTTTGAATTTACTTTTTTCGGATTTGCTTTTTTTAAAATTTTTTCATGTGGACGAATACAGTTTTCCAGTAGAAGTTTTCTAATTTTGATTAAAAATTAATAGCCAGTTGTTATTCTACATATTTTATGGTACTCAATCAAAGTATAATCTTAGACACACTCTATCCAATGAATGTTCATTATTTATTCAAAATAGCAAGATGGTCGAATACATATTTCCGGTAGTGTTTTGGAGCCAATTATAATATTTTCACAACTCTCATTAAAACACATTTATTAGGTGACTACAAACTATTTTGAGTATAATAAATAGGACTACACCATGCATTCCTCCATGGCCGATAAGGGACTAAGGAAAGAAAGTCCATTTATAAAAGGACCGTTTGATGTTGCATGGTAAACATTAAGATAAGTGCAATAATTGTAGCAAAAGTTCCTCAATGGAGTTCTTGCAATCTTTTAGGAAAATCCTATCATTACACGAAATATTTCTTGCTACGCAATATTTTTGTCGCGCGATGGCGTATGAAAATTGATTTCGCGTGCTATCTTAATATATGGCATAAAAAAAATTTTTAGCGATTTTTCTAAATTGGCCAGCATTTTTATACCGTCACGAAATCTTTCTGCATCGTGAAGCAATATGCATTGTAGTGCTGCCTTTCTTAAAGGGAAATGTTTGCTAAATTTTAGGGCAATTTGCATTTTATTCGTCCATATATTTTCTTGAGAAGTCATAGAAAAAAGTATTTTTAGCGATTTCTCTAAATTGGTCTACACTTTCATGCCGTCACGAATTCAATTTTCATACGCCATCCCGCGACAGAAATATTTCGTAGCAAGAAATATTTCGTGTAATGCTTTAAACCTTAAACTATGTTGTCTAATTGCGTTTTCATAGTAAGACATTGTTAAAAGCAAACTAAAATATTTATTTTTCAGTGAAATTAGTATAATCCATTATTTGCTCAACTCTATCACGTGCAAAAAGTTATTTGTTCTTAGTTGTGTTCTAGGTTGAGAGACTGAAATGAAAAATCCAACTATTCAAAATGAAAATGAAGAAGATCCACCTGAGTACGAGATAAATACACCACGAAAAACTTCGACACTTCTCACAGAAGGAGAAGAAACAGAGGGCCCGGGAAATATATTTGCCTTCAAAAATATTGGGTTGATCATCGTTCCAGCGATTGCATCAAGCCTTACAACCATATTGATGAGCATGTATTACCAATTTTTTATAATGTACTTAGGGGAATCAGGTAATTTTCAAAGTATATATTTTGGGTTCTTTGCCATTGCGCAGCTATTTGTAGTATTTTTTGCGATATTGAGTGACAGCGTTCCTATATTGGGAAGACGTCGGAAGCCTTATCAAATAGGAGCATGGATCCTCTTTATTTTAACGCTTACAACTCTTGTTTCAATTCCTCTTCCAAAACCTAGAAATATCTTTAATGCCACTGCGAATAAATCTTGCAAGGTTTTATATCAAGTTGATCGTTTGCAACAACCTGTATTTAGAAGCCAATCAAAATACGTAGATTATGGAATTATGTATTTAGCTTTGATATGCGGTTGTGTTGTTTTTCTTAATGCAGTAAATGCCACTGCAAATGGACTTGTCGTAGAATGGTCACGTAAGACGTCATTTAAAAACCGTGGAAAAGTCCAAACCTATATAGTTGTTCTCATCTGTATATTTAATGGGTTCAACAATGCCCTTCTTGGATTTGGATTAAACTGGTACAAATACGCTGGTGAATGGTGTCATGGTTTAGTAATGACAGATATATTTGCTGCATTGCTTGTGCTTGGCATAATTGGGTTTTTTGCAACAGTATTCACTACAAGTGAAGACAGAAAATCTAGTGAAATACGAATTATTAGTTTTCTTGAAAGTTTTTGGAGAATATTGAAGCTTACCTCATTGCAGAAAATTCTGATTTTCATATTCTTTGCTTCAGGTTTTCAGTTCGTAAGCTCACCTGCTGATAATATGATAATAGAGTATTGGGTGAAAATGGAATCAGTTACTAAAACTGCAGCTTCTGTAATTGCAGAAATTGCATCTGCACTGTTAATAGGACTTTTCAGCTCATTTATAGTGAATACAAATTGGCGAATTTTAGTTATGAGCTCGCAAGGTGTATTTACTGCAATAAATTTTACTCTCACTAATTTAGCAATTTTCAACATTTTTCGAAATCAATATCTGTACAGTCCAGACGATGTATTCAAAGAATTAAATATCAGTGTTTACATGATTTTTCTATTAATTTTTGCAGTTGAGTACACTGAAGAAAACTTTGAGGCAAGTTTCTACAGTATTTTGACGTTAATGCTGAATACCGGCATGGCAGTTTTTAACAATCTTGCAGTTTTTATTGCTTCACCATTCAAAGTTAGTGAGGCAACACGATATACTCAGGATACTCGAAAAGATCAGTGGTATGTGGGGATTCAATGCTTCCTCTTCAATTTAATCAATTGTGTGGGCCTTTTCTGTGTCATATGGTTAATGCCAAAAAGTAAAGCTCAATGTCAGTCAATGAAGGCAAAAAGCTCCAAATCGCCTGATTCAGCGGCCATTCTTATTATTCTCACAGCCATTATAATAATAGGTAACATTATTTTGACAATGGAGATGCCTAACATAATGAAAGACTGGTTGAGCTGAAGCTTTCCATAGTGAGCTTTCAATGTTTATTTAAGTTTGAATTTGTATCAGGATATATTTATTGACATATTTCCATCTTAACCTAATTGTTAAGGCGTTTCATATTGATATCAATCTTTGATGATGGATGTGATGTAGAAAGCAAGAAGCTTTTAGTATCTAAGCAACTTTTTCATTAATGTTCCCGAGAAGTGATATCAAAATATTTTTGTGCTTCGAAATAAATTACAATTTTTTATTGATTATGCAAGTGTTGGTGAAAAGCCATATTCAACTATTTTCTCTATCCTTTAGGTAAACCTAAGAATGCCCAGTTCCCAAAAACGATCTTGATGACGCATACAATCTTAGCATAATAATGTAAAGTTACAATGCTAGGATACTATCTAACTATTGATTTGTAGCAACGAACATTTGTCTGATAGTTACTAATTTGCAGTTGGTATTTTCGCTGAAGAAAAATTTAATGGGTATCACCTGTACAACTTTCGAAAAGTCAATTTATGCATGAAATTTGTTTGCTGTAAAAATTCGTTCTTTCAGAAAAATAGGATTCATTTTTGCTTAATGCAATACAATCTATAGTCCCGCTGCAATACTATTAGGACTTCGGTTTCCCAATTAATGACAATAATGAACTGAATAAACACCATAGAATCTTCTAAAAATTTAAACAACTTAATACTTCTTTCTGATTTTGTATTGTAGATTTCGAAATTTGTCTTACAACAATTCATGGCCATAGTCTTAGAAATATCATGTGAATTTCGTAGCCACGGAGAGGGTTAGGGGAGCCCTTCCGGGACAACACAACTAAAACCAGAATCAACATTTAAAATAAAATTTATTAATTCAATTCCTGCTACTTTGCTCTCAATAATGTTTAACATCTATTTTGTCTCTAGTTTCATAAAATTTTCGTGGGGCTTTGCCCCGCCTTTGGTTACTCACTTTATCATTGCTTTGTTGAAATCCCCCGTAAGAAAATCCCTCGTACGCCCATGCATGCAACACAATATAAAATGGTGTACATTCTGAAAAAAATTTTGAAGCAAATTTTTACAGTTTTTTAACTTTGATGCCGAACACTGGCTCCGCCGTTTTTTACAATCTTGCAGTATTTATTGCTTCCCCATTCAAAGTTAACGACTCAACACGATATATTCACGATTCTCGCACAGATCAGTGGTATGTTACGATTCAATGTTTCATTTTCAATTTAATAAATTGTGTGGGCTTCTTCTGCGTTATATGGGTAATGCCAAAAATTAAAACCCACTTTCAGTCAGTGAAAGCAAAAAGGTCAAAATCGCCTGAATTAGCAGCCATTCTTCTTATTCTTACAGCCATTATCATAATATGTAACTTTATTGTGACAATGGAAATGCCTAAGATAATGAAGGACTGGCTAAACTGAAGACCTGCATCCAACGTCCATAGCATTGAACACCGTTTATTTAAATGATAATGTTTTGTGAAAACATATATATTGGTTTATATTATTTTTATGCACATTATGTTAAATGCGTTGCACATTGAGATCAGAGATAGAAGTTGGGGAGGGGGTAGGTCGGGTTGAGGACAAATTGTGTAAAATTAGAGAAAACAACATGCATTATTTGAAAACGTAGATGCAAAAATTCCAATTTTTGCGATTGCAATTTCTTATAAATTAAATTTTCCTGTGCATAGTGCAAATTTTTAATGCTAAAACAAACTTCATTTTAATGTAGTTTTTACTAAAGACTGCCAAATTTTCCAAAATAATGTCGATTACAATCTTAAAATATGTAAGCCTACGATGTATTTTATAATTTGTCTAATAACTTATTATTTTCTGTTTGTATTTGCTAAGAGGAATATGCATGTCGACATCTCTTGTGACAAGTTGCAAAAGCTTGCATATACAATGCATGTAGCATAATTGCTGTAAAAAACGTTCTTTCAGGACACTAAAAAGAGGAATCTTGACGATCCATTTTTGCTTAGCAAAATGTCCAGCTCGACTACGCCAAACGCAAAATATTGTCCTCATCAGTGTTACGCCTAAAACGATTAAATGGATAGTTTCCCGAAAATCACCTTCAACAGGTTCAGCTTCCCAATGTAACACTATCTGACTGGTTATCAACGCCTTGGCTTTTTTTATTGATTGACACCTTTCTCAAAGACTATTTTAGACTGTGTCAAAATTGTAGATAATACGACAACGTGGGAGGTGGTAAAAGCTTATTAAGTTAGTTACACATATCTCCTTGTCATATGTGAAGTATCTGCAATAGAATGCACCTGCATCCCATCTAGTGCAAGCAATTCAACCCACTATTGGAAGCTATAGTAGAGAGAATTGCAATTAATCTGACTAGCTGTATTTGACTACTCGGAACTTACTTGCAAAATGATCAAAAGTGGAACACCAATACATCAAAGATAGTTGCTAAAGCATTCAAAAGATTGTTTTTCCTCCGGCTTGATTAAACGAAATGGAGCCAACACTTCTGCTTGTATTAAGTTTTGCTGTTCAGTAGTTTGCCAGATACGAAATTACAACAATGGATTAGGCAAGGTATTATAAGTGAGGAATTTTCTAGCTACAGCTACAAAAGAATCACTCATTTTCTTTGTTCTACAGAATATTGTATTTGATGTCATACGTAGACAACCCTGATACGCAGTATCTTTGATGTTTATTGCATTAAAAAGCGGATGATTTTCATTTCGAGATATTTTATTCACTTGCCGGATGAAATCTTCTTTCAAAGTTTTGGTGATAAATTCCACTGCTGAAACTTTTGATATATTTAAAATTATTGCTGCATATTTGATGGCTCTTTTCAATTTTTTCTTACTTTTGATACTTAGAAGATATATCCACGCAGGTGCAGCATAGGTAATTAACGGTAAAATGTATGTTTTAAAAATGTACCAGCAGCTATCAGAATTGAAAAATTTGGCTATAAACACTAAGTTATTGGTAATATGATAAATTTTTTTGATTATGCTGTTTACGTGTTTACTAAAATTGAGTTTGTTATCGACAGTTACTCCCAAATAAATGCAAGAAGTGTCCGTTTTAATAACAGTACCATTAAGAGTAAAGTTACTATCAATACCATACTTTGATTAAAGCTTCATCTTGAATATTGATGTTAGAGAAAATCATGCCTTTTGATTTTTCACCATTGGCAATTAAGTTTAAACTATTGAACTGATCTTCTAAATCATTGATATTAACCTGAGCATCACTAAAATCTGTGCATGCCGTAATTGCAGAAATTATCAAGACTTCACGTCTTATGATGTGCATAGCAATGTCACATTACAGACGAAATAACTTTCCATTGGGCCTTTCAAGCTCTTTATTCCAGCTTCCTGGAAATTTTTCTGATATTTTCAAAAATTGGTTTTTAGATTGTTATTTATATTGAAAAATAATTACGTATGTTTTTCGACCTAGTATTTAATGCAGTTAATAAAAGTTGTTTTAATTTTTTGTGCTGTGTTTCTTTTTTAGTTATTCCGAGATATTATTGAACGAACCACGTACATTGTAATAAAGTATTATTGATTTTCAAGAAGCAAATATTAATAGTAAGTTTTTAAGTTGTACACAATTACATGTAAATTTGATGAAAAATGTAGTAATAATCCTATAGTTTTGCAGCTGCATGAAATAGAGAAGATATGTATGACAAGATTTAGTAAAGTGTTTTTAAGTGTTCATTGCTAATCCGAAGACATAAAAAACTTCATAATGTTTAATTTATAGTATGTACATCATTCATTAAAAATTTACATTTCTAGACTCTCTCAGTTTGGAATATTCATGTCATTAACTGCAAATTATAGAAAACCAACCTTCGTTTTCCAAAACAAATTTCAATAGGTTTTTTTGGAATACTAAATTTATCTTATAATCTAATGTATTATGTACATCGCAATGACTACCTCAATTCTTTAATGGTCTTTGAATGCTGCCGCTCTCAATGTGGACGTTAAAAATGTAAGCATTCGATAATATTTATCTTTCATTTTACATTTCCTACCATTATATTCTCGATGTCAATTGAGCTTACCAAGAAAGATAGTTATACAGCTCAAGTAAATCGTCCTATTATTCACATTAAAGACTTACCTGAGAGCTTAGCACCACTTGAAAATCGAATAGTTACTACCACTGGAGGCACTACATTTTTGAGCGCAATTTGTTTATTGGGATTGTTCATCCCTTACTTTGAAGAAATTCCTCAATTTATTGGTTAGTAGTTCTTAAGAATCTTTTTATATTTTCCCTTGCTATAATTTGCTGTAGTTAGTGCAGTTTTAATATTTATTGCCATTGAAAACATTTTCTCTTTCAAATATGATATTTACGCGATTGTATAGAGTTGATATGCGTGCTATAAACAGTCTTTCATATACATACAAAACTATCAAATATATTTCAAGTTCTTAAAGCTTAAACTTGAATTGCCTGCTTTTTGACTAAGAAAATCAAAGCCACTCTTAGCTACTATTTTGACTGCTTGAGAAAATTCAAGTGCAAATATAGAAGTAAGAAGAATATCAGTACCAGCATATTAAAACCATTGAAACAAATATGGATTTGTAGTGCAAAGGAGTGGTAGCAGTAGTAGCATTAGCAGTAATAGTAGTAGTAGTAGTACTAGTACAAAATCAAAGTCTGCAACTAATGTATTGTTATTTTTAATCAAAGACTGGAGGAAATATTTAAACAACGAAAAATTTGTGCTGTAATTTTTGCTCCTGATCTATCAAAAGATTTTGACAGCATGTCTCAGCATACTATTGAGAAAATTTGGTAAATATGGTCTTAGTAGCGATGCCTTGAGCTTAGTTAGTAGCTTTCTAACTAACAGGTATCAATCTGTAAAGCTTGGTGGCATTCAGTCATCTTATGAGAAGGTCTTTAGAGGAGTTCCGCAGGGTTCAATTTTAGGGCCTCTTTTATTTAACATATATGTTATTAGTTAATGATATTGTCAATTGCTTAACCCATTGTATAATTATGCAATATGCAGATCACACTTGTCCGTATGTCACCACAAACAATAAAGTTATCTGTACCAGACTACTTACTAACAAATTTAATAATCTAAAAAATTAGTTTGATAAAAACGAGCTTCAATTGAACGCTAGCAAATTTCAATTTATGATTTTGCATACATCACAGAAAGTTGATATTTCAAACCAATATACTTTAAAGTCTAGTGAGTTTTCTCTTCAGAATTCAAACAAAGCACCTTACTTTGGAGTAAGATTTACTGACGACCTTGATGTTACTGATTTTCTTAACGATAAGGTTCGAAACTTAACAGCAAAATAACTGTTATCAGAAATTTATTTCCAAAAACATTCTTTATCAATTACTATCGTGCACATTTATACGGAATAATCAGTTACGGATGACAGCTTACTATAGGGAACTACATAACTCAATGGAAAAAATTGGCGCATTATCAAATTGGGCTATAGAGGAAATTGCCAATGTTCCCAGGTTCACACATGTAACAAAATTTTATAAAGCCTTTGAAATTATGAGCAGAGGTTCTTTGGTAGAATTTTAGGTAGGGGGGCTCTTTCTTACGATAAAAATACTCTTCCAAAAAATTTTTATTAGAGGTTGTAATAAGTGTGTCAACTGTATTTGGTGTAAGGTAACTTGAGGTCGACAGCCTCTTGAACCTGCCTAAAACATTAATAATTAATTAATTAAATGCTACAGAAGAATTCTAGAACAAATAATAATCGCTTAAAACAAAAATATTACGCTAAATAATGAGTTTTTGTCTACCGGACATATCGCTAGCTGCCTCAGGCTTCCTTTTTTGCTTTGTGTGTCTATAGCGTACCGGTGATGTAAAAGCCATCTTCGAACAGAATGTCTGTCTTGAACAAATGAGGTGGCGGTCCATTAATGCTAGTAAACATTAGTGATGAAATGTGCTTCATATTCAGGCTACTGTGGATGTCTGTATATATGAGGTTTAGTTGCGAAAATCTGCGTTCCGCCTCTGCCGAACTAATTGAAATTACATTAATGAGATTGGAGAAGCGCTTGTCTTTTAGCAGATGAAGGATCTGCCTTGGATTTTCAAACTATTGGCGAAATGCAGCAGCAATGCCCTCTTTGTCGATACCAAACCTTGTGCAGTTAAATTGCATTCACCTTCAAGCCAAGGGACTTCCGTGCTTGGCCATTTAGTAGGAATGAGGGTGTTTAGGTGTTCCAGTATAGACTCATTATCGGTTTCTAAAGTTCGCGATTGAATGTTATCAATTAAAGCTTGAATGAATCTCTTCTTATCAAATGTTGTACCCAATGCACGAAGTAAAATTTCAAAGTGGTGAGTGTCTGAATATAGGATTTGATGATAAAATGGCGGCGAATTTCAGACTGAGTGGTATTCGTAGATCTTCTAAAAAAACTCGCAATATCACGTGGCTTTGATTTTTGGACGGTGGTGGAGTAGTCATAACTAAAACACAAAAGAATTGACACACTGGTTAGGCTAAATTGCCATACATCTTCAATAATTGTCCCAGTTAATAAAGAAAGAAATATGTCCACGTAAATGCAAACTAAAAAACACAAAACCTATATTAGGCTTCCACGTTTCCGGGTATCAAAATATAACAAAGTAAAAATGATTCTTAAGCAGGGTGGGCAAGAACCCGTATGCACGCTCTGACTTAGTCTTCACAAAAATCCATACATGTATAGGCCTATCTTATAGCACAAAAATCAAACTCAGGTTTTTCATTAGCACAAAATTATGATGTAATAAAAATTTTAAATTTTGTTAGTAGGGGCTGGGAAGTAGAAATTGTATTGAGTTAAATAACCGTTGAAGAGGGCATTTTTGTTTTAAATACGTTATTTTAATGTGGCAGCCTGACGGACTAACACATCAGGTCGATTAAAATGTTCAGTAGATATTAAGAGTCAAATTTATAATTGAGACCATAAACAACTTAGACGTACAACATAGTTGTTCTATGTGGTTTTTCTGTAAGTGGGGGAAGGGGGGCTCAGCCCCCATTTGTTTTTAGGTAGGGCACTCAGCCCCCCTCCCTCCACAGAAGCCCTGATGATGAGATCTACAAGATATCTCCTGTACATCTCATTTATTAATTTTATTAACATACTTTCAGGGAAAAAATCTATATTTTTAAATGACATAAGTTTCTATATAAAGTTCAACCCTTGAAAATGTTTACCAATATCAATAGAATTAAAAACAGCTTCGCTAACTCTTTTTTCGTGAAAGCAGCGGTGATCTTTAATGCAATGCTTCTGCATTTGCGATCATTTACAATTTATAAAAAAGTAATACGCGAATATTTCCTAAATGAAAGTGGAATAACGAAAAGTTGTTTATCCAACTCTAAAGTACTTTATCTGATAAACATTATTATATGGTGCCTATCGATATCAGTATTGCTCTGTAGTAATTTATAGTTGATGATAAATAAATCATTTTAAACGTTAGTAGTAGTGGAATCAGATTCCAAATCTCGCAAGAATGATCAAGTAGGTACCCGGCGAAACATTTTCACATTTTTTTGTTTTCATAATTGAAAGCTTTGATTTATTTGTCACAATATTTATCATTATTGTTTGTATTTTAGTCTATAGATTCTTATAACTGCATTTTAATAGTGGTAGTAGTAGTAGTAAAGGAATTTAATTCGAATGCTTACTGTTATTAAACTCCTTTATGAAAGTAATTGAAAAAGCAGTCTAGATTTTGAATGTAAAAAAACGTTAATTTGCGGAAAATGTTTGGGATCAGCACTCTGCTGCTGACCTTTCGAATTTCAATTGAGATATTTATGGGATTTGTGATTATTCTGAAGAGCTCTTTACATCAAATATATTATTTAGTTCGGATGGTTGAATTCATGAAGCCTTTTGGTAACCTATGAACAGAATTAGAATAAGTGTATTTCTAGTACTTTTGATGGCGGATGGCTCATCAATGTAAGATATATCTATAATTACGTGTCAGATATAGGATAGGTGATATTTTCCAACATTGTTGTACAAAGGGGTCAAAGAAGAATGTAAGATCTAAAAAGAAACCATCGCATGCAGCAGACTATTTTGGTTTAATCCAAACCAATTTATGGCTAAAGGCAGTTTAAGAATTTAAAGATTCATTAATAAAATGCTGTGTGAATAGTATTAAGTGCGTTAGAGAAATTAAAAATTTACACTCATGTATCTATGTATATCTCGGGGTACCAGTGTTGTTGGATCATGTCCATGATTTTATTAGATTGTATACCACAGAGGATTTGTTTCGATAGGCAAATTAATTTGACCCAAAACTTGTTATAAGCTTTGGCTTATGCCATTTGACAACTTTTACTTCGAGGATTGGAAGACACATAGATCTGATAGTAATGTTGCTTAACCAATAATTGTTGCAATTTTTGACTTACGGATTTCCAATTTGTATATCCCATTTTTCATCTCTAGTTTCATTATCCTGTTTAACTTTGTCATGATATTAAATTTATTAGGAAGTGTTGATTGAGGAGAAAAAACTATGCTTCGGAATGGATATCAGCATGAGGCACAGTATCAATCAACAATTATAAATGAGAAAAGTTTGACTTTTAAGGGTGACCATGAACCTATTTTCGAATATGTGAAGAAACAAGTTTGACCAACCTAATAGTAGGTATGACGAAACAATTCGTGCTTAGACTTACCAATTGTGGAAGGAGTTTAAGAATGCTGGCTTTATTGAAAATCAATTGCTTTACTGACCAATACTTGATTAAACTAAGAATTATCATGGCTAAGTTACTAAATTTATTTATGAATTTAGCTCATCAATAAGATGGTGCAATTGGGATTCTGTGATGGCAATATTAAGGCTGCTACATATAATTAGATCAAAGTCACTTTTTTGCACTGGTGATGAATAGTATCAGTGCTGTAGCCAGCCTAGGAAATTATATAAAGAAAACCTTAAATTTGCCCAAATTTGGCTACCCACAGTGTTTCAGCGAGATTCCTGTGCTAAAAGATTAGGTTTGGTTCACAAGAGGATTCACAATTAGAGAAACTCATTATTATTAAAGAACTTCAACACTTGCGCAAAACATCAGAAAACCGATTATTCGATTTTCTTGAATTTTAGAAATATGGCAATTTGCTACTAATTTTCTTCTATATTAAATCATACCCCTAGGAGATCACATAACAAAATAATTCTGAAAGAATTTCAAAATAAAACATTAAACATATATCAAATTAGGTGAAATTTACATGCACACACATATTCAAATGATCTCGTTGTTAATCCTCTGTCAAGGGAAATGATAATTGTATTGTTTATGATAATTTGCTATCTACCCATGGTTTAGTGTAGGCATAAATTCCAGCTACTCTATCAATTACAACACTTTTTTAGAAAATAGGTGGGGGATTTGAGTGTCCTCAAATGCCGTAGATTCAAAAATCATTGAAAAATTTTTTGTATGAGATTTAATTGATATTTTCATTGTAGGACTTCAAACTTGTAAATAAATATAACTGTCAGACTGCTATATTTGAGCAAAAATTTTTCTCACACAATAAAATATAAGTATAGAGTGCTCAAAATCTAGCAAAATTTATACTGCAGTTGCCATTATACTGCGGAGGTAGCCATTTCTAAAAAAAAGTTAAAAAATTAATACTTTTTTGATTATCATATGCCTGAATATATTTAGTAAATTTAAAAGCAGTTAATATATAGTTTGTAATGCAAACTAACAATTGTAAATGCATTTTATTTTTGAAAATTCATTATGGAATAAATTTTTTTAGTTAATAATATGAAAATCTGACTATACATAGAACATAGGAGTATTCGTGAAAGCGGATGGCATTTAAAGCAATTGAAGTCGGGCACTTTTATTGTCATTAAGTTCTCTTTGATGTCGATTTCCTTTGTATCTCATCTTGAATCGAACTACAATCAAATGAGCCAAACGCACATGTAACATTCATGGCCTCAGGTGATTCAAAACATGCTTTCGAACAGAAAAGACTACCCTCTTAGGTAGGGCGCAAGCGATACAATTTTCATTGCCAAACCAATTATAGAGAGCAATGTAATAGAATAATTTTGAAATATTTTGAATTCCTCCAATGTGGTTTTTTATCTTATTTGGTTTAGCAACAAAAGTTGTATCGTTTGCGCGCGGCCTTACAAATAGTACTGAAGCATGCCAGTGTTAGAACGGCAATATTCAGAGTTAAAACCGAGGACATTCCTTAAAGGATATTAACAAACTGGTTAAAAATCACAGCTAGACTAGCAAGTTTATATATATATATATATATTTATAAATAATTTTTCACATAAAATAAGTATTGACGCACAGGCTATGTTAGGCGTGAGTTATATTGTACAGTACTGTGTACTAATACATGTATTTTAGAGTTGATAATTTAACTTAGCCTAGCTTTTTCAGAAGGACGTAGTGCATACATCTTTAGGTGGTTAACAAAATAGTTTAGGTTGCGCCGTCGTCAGGGGGAAAAGTTTTATTCATTTCTCGACAAGCTTAGTTGACATAATTAACACCAGTGAATTGAAAGAGGCATCAAAGAAAAACTGTGCTTTATACAAAACCGTTTTTATGAAGTGCATTGCCTTCAAGGACACTCAAAATGTGGGACGTCCTAAGGTTTTCATTTTCTTAAAATGTAATTGCGTTCAAAAAATGCCTTATCTTTCAATATTCGCACCTGAACTACACGATATTGAAGGTATGGTAACTTTGGAACTTTTTCAAGTGCTTAACTATGTCATTAAACCTATATTCAAACTATGAATTAATCTCTAAAAATGTCTCTGAAATATATTTATTGTTTTAATTCATAGAATTTCAGAAACTCAGTAGATTTGCATCTGGAGCGATTTTTAAATGTTGATTGTCAATTGAATTTTAAAGCGTATTTTCTTTTCTGATTAAATTCCAAGCTAGTAGATTAAATAAAGCCAATCAATGCAAAAGTTCTGCTTTTAAAATTTTGTCACTATTTTCATATTTGCAATTAATTACAAAAAAAGAAAAAATTAGTGTATGGCACTTTGAAGTAAATAATATATTTTAGAACTTAACACTATATCTAGTGATAGCGGTCTTCACGTTCAGATTATCAGATTAGTGTATTACCTGTCACTTGTGTTTCTTTTTGTGTCACTGATGATGGGAATTACGCTCCTGATTTATCCTGAAATGCGAAAGAAATCATTAGCATTCGTGATGATGGTGGTCTTAAACATGTTGATTTTGGGTTGTCTGACAAGCAGCATGCTTTCGTTCAGCCGAATACTAAGCGATTTCCCATGCAAGAGCTACAGTTACTTAGCCTACATATACTTTGTTCTTGATATGCTCCTGCTCATCAACTTTGTGCTTAGTCTTGTTAGTGCAGGATACTTTGTTTCTTTAAGACAAGGAATGTATATCTATCGATGGCACAATGATGCAAGAATGATCCATATCACGAAAAAAATCCATTAGTCTCATAATTTTCACAGCGTAATCAATGAAAACAGATTTTATATTAACGGCTTTGTACAAATAATTCCGAATAAATTCAAAATACTAATTAGATTTACATTTGGCAGATAATTTCAATCTATATCGGATCTTTTAAGCACTTGTAAATAACAGCGAAAACGACACTATACAAAAAATATAAAACAAACGTGACTAGCTGAATAATTCTACATCAATGTCAACTTTGGAAAGCACACAAAATGCAATTAATGGATAATTTTGAGTAAAGTTAAGTTTAGATGACAACCTTATGATGTTATCATTTGATACAAGTTAAGAAGGAGCTTGTTTTAACAAACATTGTTCAATTGAACAATCTTTAATAAACCAAATATTTTCTGTTGCCACACTCTTAAATAGCTATTATCCTTAAAAAATGAGGGTTTTGAAATTGAATTATTTTATTTTCAAAATCACAAACGGTTTCAATGTTAGTAATAGAAAAAATTTTCTTTTGAATTATGTAGCATAATACATGTATAGGGATATTGTAATTAAATAGAGACAGTGGAGGATGCGATAGGTGAGTTGTCCGGGCCCCTAAAATTTTTAAAATTTCATTTAAATGATGCAAAAATTATAAATTCAAAATTTCTTAGTAACCAACTATGCAGTCAGCATTTTATTTTACTTTGTCCTCACCGTACTAAAAATATGTCGGTATCCAAACAGAAATTAATACATCAGTTAGAAAAATCAGTTAACGATTGCAGTACACTTCAATACAAATAATGTGAAATTGCTTTAGACCTATATCCATATGTTATGATAACTTCTACAATTTGACTAAAGACAACATTGTTCAATTTCAACTGAGTCATCAGTTGCCTTTTGGCATTTTCAGAATTACATAATAACAATAGACAATAAAATGAGACATAAGCCCCGACGCATCCAAAATACGCTGATCACGTCATATAATAACTTAAGAAAATGTGAAGGGAAATTTTCATTTTATCAAGAAGAAACTTTAGGATGATACAATGAAGATATGTACCCCACTAAGTTCTTAAGCTTTAAGTACAAGCACAAGCATTGCAAAGCCCGGAAGTAACACTGGCAGATAAGACACATCTCTTCATCCTATCAAAAGCCACAAAGCACCTGCAATGTGATATCAAAGCTTTAATTGAAATGAGTACGATTTGGCAAGGAAATATATTTTTCAAAATTATAGGCAAAGTGTTCATTATATCTTAAAGCAATTTTATTGAATATTATTTATTATATTTACTCTTAATTTAGTAAAAAGGATAAAACAAGGATTTTTTAGTGATAGCAAAGACAAAGTTTATCAATAAGTAATTTAGGTGATATGAATATAGTTTGAATAATATTTTGTGTACTTAAGACATAATGTTCTACTTAGTACCAAAGAATATTAATAGGAGTCAAAGTTAAAAACTACAAGCTACATATAATCGCAAAATAATAATAATAATTATTATTATAAGATCTAGGAATTACAATCTTAATATCATAAAATTTGTATATATTTTAGTTATTTTGTACTGACGATGAGTGGAGACACTCGAAACATGTTTACATAAAATATTTATGGATTTTTAAAATGAATAGTTTAAGCACACTTTGTACACAATATATATATATATATATATATATATATATATGAGTGCTTAAAGTCTAATTTTATACTCGCCAGCATCGAGCGAACACCAATAATTTTAAGATC
>CABFPE010000014.1:276010-291158 GCA_900660155.1 Hofstenia miamia
ATAATATTTAATTAGTAATTTATCAATTGCTTATCGTAAACATTATCATGATTTACGAAGAGGATACTGAAGATGGATTCTCATTTCCATCAACATCTGGGATTTTAGAAGAAAATGAAATTGCGCCATTATCCAAAAATCCGTTTACCTTTAACAATGTTGGTTTAAACCTTGTTCCAGCTTTATCTTCAAGCTTGATAGCAATAATTCTCAATTTGTATTACCAAATGTTTACACTGCATTTAGAAGAACCTGGAAATTTTCAAAGTGTATTTTTTGGCATAATAGCAATTGCACAAATTTTTGTCTTATTTTTTGCTATTTTAAGTGATAGCACTCCAATATGTGGACGACGTCGCAAACCTTATCAAATTGGCGGATGGATTGCTTTCATATTTATTAGTATAGCACTTGTATTTATTCCGCTCCCACAGCCTAGAAATATATTCGATGATTCACCAAACGTTTCTTGTCAAATGAAATTTGATCAACGAGTTAATTTTCCAAATTTTCGCGATGAATCCACATATATCAACTATGGAGTAATGTATTTAGTGCTTTTGGCAATGTGTGTCATCTGTCTGAACGGCATTAATGCCACGGCTAGTGGTTTGGTCGTAGAATGGTCTCGCAAGACATCATTTGAAGAAAGAGGCAAACTTCAATCGTATGTTGTAGTTTTCATTAGCCTGTTTAATGGGTTTAATAATAGCTTAGTGGGCTTTGGATTGAACTGGTACAAATATGCAGGACCTTGGTGTAATGGATTGACACTGACTGCAATCTTCACAGTGTTTTTAATTTTTGGTATTTTTGGTCTTTTGGCATCAGTGTTTACAACAACTGAAGAAAAAAAGTATACCAATTTACAGCCCAATCATGTATTTTTCTCAAGCTTTTGGGAAATATTGAAGCTGAAATCTTTGCAAAAAATTGTGATTTTTATATTTTTTGCTTCCGGCTGTCAATTTGTGATTTCACCTTCAGATTCAATGATTCGAGAGTATTGGGTAAAAAGGGAGTCATTGACTGGAACTTCCCCATCAGTAGTTGCTCAATTAGCAGCAGCAGTCCTACTTGGAATTCTTAGTCATAGACTGGTCAATAGCAACTTTCGCCTTCTAATCTTGTGTACACAAGGTATTTTCACAACAATAAACTTTACTCTTACAAACTTGGCAATATTTGACGTTGTGCGAAATCAGTACTTTTATGCCCCTGACAATGTCTTTAAGCAAATCAATTTAAGTGTTTACATGGTTTTGCTTTTCATATTCGCAGTTGAGTACACCGAGACTAATTTTGAGGCAAGTTTCTACAATTTTTTGTTGCTAACATTAAACACTGGTTCATCAGTGTTTGACAATCTCGCCATTTTAGTCACTTTTCCATTTAAGGTAAGCAATCCAGACCGTTACATTAGCGATAAAACTGATGACAGAATTTTCGTGGCGCTTCAAAGCTTAATGTTCAATATCATAAATTTGTTTGGACTTTTATCCGTCATTTGGTTAATGCCAAGAAACAAATTTCATTGCCAAGAGCTGAAGCTAAAAAGTCCGTCTTCAAACAGCTCTGCTATTGTGTTCTTTGGCATTATGATATTTGTTGTAGTTGGAAACGTTGCAGTAACAATAGCTATGCCTTCAATTATAAAGGCGATGTCGTAAAAATTGAGAGCTTTACTTTCGTATGTATTATAATTTTGTAGTCTTATGAAAAATCTTAAAGTTTTCGAATTATATATTTGGAATATATGTTTCGAACTTAATTTATTTGAAATCCGTTAAACTAAATTTTAACCCTAAATTACCCAGGTATTATTTACAATTTGAAATGATTTCCATAAAAATTTTTAGAGTTCATAATTCACTAAATAATGAAGAAGTTTACAGATATGGACAATGGTATTGAGACAGTAACTAATTTACTAATTATGATAATTTAGCGAATTTGTTGTTTACAATAAATCGGTCAAATGAGGTTAGATAATAAAAATTTATCTCTTGACATTTCTAGAAAACATAATCGTGAATAAATGTTTCTTCTTTTGGTCTTATGAAACGAGAACTTTATCAGGATTGTACCCGTATGGAGGAATTTGTGCATTCAAGAGTAAAATCTATAATAAATTTTAACCGCAAGATGGCGAAAAATTATTCCTATCTGAATACATGTAAATCATCCCTAGAAAGTTCTCTAGGGGAAAATTCGAATTAGCAAAGGTAAACTATAATAGTAGTTGAGTGTATGAGTTTACTGTCTTTCCGGCATTGTTAATGAGCAAAAACTGGGCTCCCTGCCTGATTTTAAAATTGCTCTTAGTAGTACATTTTATACCTCATTTTTTGTTTAAATTTAATAATACGGAATCCATGAAGAAATATTGAAATTTGCAAAGATAGGTCCTGAGAAAGGAGCATTTTCCAAGCGAAGTGCATTAATTATCTCATTCATAAGTGTTAACGAGTAGGTTCCTCAGACTTATTAATTGAAGGTACAATCGCATGCGAGAAATTTTGTTGAAGTTTATGCTCACGGTTCATATTGTTATTAAAAATTTATAGTGAAAATCCTAAAATTTGATTCCTTTCGAAAATTTTGAGCTGCTAAATATTATGCTAGTGCTTTTCAATTGCTTGTTGTGGACACCTAAATTACAGTATGTTAGGATAGCCCATAATTACAGTGTAGATAGACTGTTTTAAATGCTTTGATGTTCAAATCGACGTTATGTAAACACTATGCAATTTGAAGCTCTTTGACCTTACCTTGGTCAATTTTATAATTGGATTTTACTTTACTTTACTTAAGATCTTGTACACTGTAGTAAATTATAGTAAAGTAAAACCATTGGTTTAAAAACGTAAATTTTAAATAAACCCCAATTTATTAGGAAAAATTGCAACTTAAGAATATTAAAATGTAATATGATTTAGTTATGATATGCATGCAATTGTCATTGTGTAATTTAATCAAACAAAATTAATTAAATTCCAGATACTACTTATTATTTCATGTGGTCTGCCTGAGACCTCATGGGACCTTAAAATGACCGATCTGTACCAATCCCAATGGCCTTATATATTATATATATATATATATATATATATATATATATATATATATATACATGTATATATATATATATATATATTATACATAGCATTTTTTCATGTAAATATTTAACTAGACTTAGGAAAATGTTTTGCCGGTCAACCGGTTTTGATTTGCATTGTACCGGTTGAGTCGGGTCGACAATTTTCTGACCGGTTTACACCTACGATATAAATGAGAATGGCTTTGTACGCTTTGGAATCGGTATGTACACTTTTTTCATTATATTTTTCGTGCAAATAATTTTTTTAAAAATTTGGCACAATATGAAGTATATTATGTAATTTAGTTTAATACGCGCTTTGAAATTTTGTTATAGACAGTAACTTGTTCCTTTAATAGCTCTTCCCACTTCTGTGAATCGAATTTAAGAATGATTTTAGAAGAGATAATAGTAAACCCGTTCATTATTCAAAGTTCTTTCTGCAAGAAAATTCTTGCAACACAACTGAGAAATTCCCAGTGATTGTAAATCCTTTTGAAAATTGAAGTACTTGATATATGAGTGATGACATAGATTTTACACAAGATTGCGATAGAGCCATATTACCCGATTTTGAACCTAAGTCAGTCTTCTAATCAACCTAGTTCCGAACAGTTAATTCATATGCATTTGAGTGCATTTTGCAGAATTTTTTGCAAAATGCTTTGCGGGAGATGTTCACATGAGACTTTGTCGCTAATTCTAACGACGTGATGATCCTTAGGATGCTTACGATTATTTGAAAATCGAATCAAGCAGTCATTGCATTAATAAACCTTCTTACTATGTCGGTTTTTATAGTAACTTAATAGAAATTTATGTTTGTCACTTGCAATATTAGCATTCTTTTAATAAAATGCTGTCGAAATGATCACACTGTTGCCTTTGTTGCTATTTAGGCCGTCGAGCATCTTTAGAGGTTGGTGTATCCAAATTTAAGGCATCTATTTGAATCAAAATATTGTCGTTAATTTAAACCTATCATTAAAATCCGAAATCAATTAACTCATTTTGAAATAGTAATTTTACTTCTTGTATATATATATATAAATTAGTTCAAACAGAATCGCTATGTACAAAAAAATTAAAAAGTTTTTTTTAATAATAAAATTTGGTATGTTGTTAAGAACCATCTAAAATGATATAAAAATTTATTTAATCATCCAGCTAATTAAAGGAAGATAAATGGACAGAATCGCTATGTACAATGGCAAATTGACACCAAGAATCGCTTTGTACACTTCAGAATCGCTATTTACACTTTGTTATAGTACAAAGCGATTCTCATTTATATATATATATATATATATATATATATATATATATTTCAATTAGGCAAACCTGAAATGTGTTATTTAATATCAAATTAACATAATCCAAATTGTTTTGACCCGGCTAGAAAACTGTCAAGATTTAAATTTTGAGTTGAGTCGGGTGTGAGACTCGAGTCAACCGAAATTTTCGAGTACTCAGATGCTCCTATGTTAGCAACATGATACTAAAAGTCTGTACATATATTTTTGTAAGGAATAGAATGTTCACAGCATTTAGTTGAAGTACCGAAATGGATATCTGATGTAGACTTGAGCCTAGTTACACTTGGCGATTATTCGGGCGGCTTGTGATATGTAGGATTTAATTGTAATACCCGTCGAGAATTTGTGTTAGTTACACCTGGAGGGTATATTTGCTAGTCAAGCACTTTGATAGCCATTCTCTCTTTAGCTCTACACATATATTTGGCCATTTGTAAAAATTGGTCGTTTGTAATTGTTCTTACACGTATTGGCCATTTGTAATTTTCTACATATATATTAGCTATTTGTAGTAATTTTTTGGTAAATACATTATATTGGAATTTATAGCTTGGTAATCTTTTTACAGTGCATCTTTGATTATCCACACCTCCGATTATCCGGACTGTTTAAAATGATAGGGTTGTATAGAAGAATTAATCCAAACAACTTATTCTGTATATTACGATTTTGAAACGTTTTTACCCAACTTTTACCCTTCCTCTAGCACGTAAGTTGTTCTGGTAAAAACATGTTTTATATAGTGGAGAACAAACCCCTCTCCGCAGAATGCGGAAATCTTAATAGGGTAGCTCATTCCATAATTTTAATTATCCGGAATTTTCGATTTTCCAGACAAACGTTAGATTTCTCTGTCCCAAGTAATCCAGATAATCAAAGATGCACAGTATTTCCTATTGAAATTATTCTAAAGAAATCAAGATAATTTTTTTCATAATTCAAACCAAAATTTACTTGAAAACAGAAAACAAAATGAACAAAAAGTAATGAATAAGTGAAGAACAACCCACTACTACAGTGTTATTTTTTGTTTGCTTTCTTTTGATTGAGGGGGAATAGAAGTGTATGAGCAAGAAAGAGTATAGAGTTCATTGTTGAAGAAATCCGAAAAGTCAATTTTTTTGTTGCAGGAGCAATATAATTACGAGAGTAAAGTTTGGGTTAAATGCATTTTTCTCTTTTTTGGTGAGAAGGGCGTAGTCTTTGAAATAGAGGTATCCCATATTTTTTGAATTACAGGGGGAGTGATATTTTACGAATACCTGATGTGTTACTTTAAAAATTAAAAAAAGTAGTTCATATTATGCTTTACTTCATTTTTTGAGGATGAAAATACATACTTTAATTAATTGATTGCATATTACTCGAATCTATATCAATATTAACCAAAATACTAAAGTGATGCAACTTAAACGACCAACATTTGATGTAAATACAATTATTTGAACATTAATATGCTAAATATTATGATTTTTTATACGCTATGTGACTAATTACAAACGGCCAAATATATGTATTCCTAGCAATACATAGCAAAAAATTAAAATTTTTTTTGCAAACAAATAAACTTAAACAAGAATTTATAATGTAAAATTGATTATGAAGGCAAAATTTTTTTCAATCAAAATTTTTTCAGATTTTGGACGTTTGTAACAGAAAAATTGCCAAATTTGGCTGTTTGTAACTTTAAGAGCACCTTACTATGTGACAAACGGTCAATATAAATATATATATATATATATATATATATTTGAAACTACGCGTGTAATTTGTTGAAGGTCACATTTGTTCTAAATAGACATTTCCGAATGTGGTAGTCCTTTCCAAATTGTATATTTAGGTGTGCGTGTATTTTTTGAAGATTATAAGAGAAGTTTTAAAAAAGTGTACAAACCGCACGGTATGCGTGCAAATTTTTTTTATAAGAAACTTCAATAATTTTTTAATAAAAAATATGTGAATTTAAAAATGCGTTAGAAAGTGTTTTTTCAGTTATGTGGACATTTCCTAATATAAAAATATAGTCTAGAAACATTCCCTAATACCGAACTGATAACTTGCGCTTTGTACTATGGAAAAATCCGTTCAGCTTGCGCTTTGTACACTTTTCTCACATTTCCATTGTACAAAGCGCAAATATGAGTTTATATATATATATATATATATATATATATATATATATATATATATATATATCGCAATTTTATATCAGGCACTTGTAGTTTTATGAATAATCTTGACACAATGTTAGGCTAGTGTTACACATGTATGTTTTGCGGGAAGCCTTTCGTCAGTGAGCACTTGTTACCGGTGAATAAAATTTCAGGTAGCTGTTACACACTTGGTCTTATATTCTTCTGAGGTGAAATAATTTTGTGCATAGCCTGATAGCATGCAAATTCAAACGGATTATCAGTGTATTTGGTGGTGAATATACCTGCTGTTGTTTTTAATGAATGCATGCGCAAGTAAACAAAATTATGATTTGAGTCAATTGTGACACATTCTAGTGTTAAGCAGTATGTTATATCGCGGTCAAACTACATTGTTCGTTTCATCTGTGATTGTCTACACGATTAAGCGGTTATTTTCTTCAGTGATTTACAGAAAACAGTGTTAGGTTACGTTGTTAGGAAGTTCATTCAATTGCCCAACATTAATGCGAAATCTACGATTTAGAAAAAATATGAGGGGCTTTATCAAAACTAAATAAATCACACTAAATCGATCTCAAGTACTGGTGGAATTTGTATCAAATTATGCTAAAAAATTAATGACGACATTTTTAACACCAATATTAATATGTACTAAAGGTTTAAACGTAATTAACTATTATTAAATAGTGAGTATTTATTATATAGAATAATTTAATGATGATTAACATAAAATACAGGATTGATAAGTTGGTCGCACTGTTGAATCAGGGCAAATAAGAGACAGCATCTTACGTAAGATTCAGTATTGAAATGAACAAACAATTTATAATACAATTCACACATTGTTTACTCAATTTAATAACTACGTACTATCAATATACTAAGTCTAATTAATTAAATACAATTTAGTAAACATCATTTCGAGTACACGAAGGAAATTTTGGTTAGTTAATTCAAAAAAACGATTATGACCTCAATCAAAAGAGGCTTTAAATTTGCTTATAAAAATGCTACAAACCTCTGGATTTTCTTGAGCGTTTCACTACGAAAACGGTTGCTAAACCAACAACTATAATAGTGAGAGGAATTATAAGGCCAACAGCAGTAATTGCGATAATAAGTGTTGAAATTCCATCTGTTTTAAATTCACCAATAGCCATTTGACTAGTCCTAGATGCTCTCCATTAATCTTTATAGTAAATAAATAGTTTACAAGATACACTCCTAAGGCATATTGCCTAAAATACACCCTTAAAATGAATATGTATGATACGTAAATTTTATGTATATTGATAGACCATAGTCATCTTATTCAGAAACTGCAGAGTTTTTTAAAATTATATTCGTTACGATGGAAAACAAAATAAAAATAAGTAAAAAAGAATTTTATTTCAAGTTTTTCTGGGTTACCAAAAAGATATTACTAAAGTTTACATAAGAAATGAAAGATCCTAAAAGCCTCTATCTACCCCAAGAAGATCTCAATGATCTTTCATGCGCAACACAGCACTCTGGCGAAAACCAAATAGTGCATTAGCCTCTGACTGATTAAGAGTTCTTTGCTGCCTCCTCGTGGCGAGATCCGGATAGTCAATCCTAGTACACACCCTGTACGGGTTCTAGGTTTGATGAACGAAATGCCTAGAACTCCCCCTTCTGCGGAGCGGCGAACCCTTAAGGGGAAACGGAGCTAAAAGGAAATGAGAACGAAACTGAATAGAACTAGATACTTGCTACCACAAGGGCGTGTGGGACACAGGACTGATCAACGCGATCAGGGACGTCCAACCAGATTTGGTCTATTCAATGTTCGAACTCTAAACGACGATCACACCCTTGAATCATTGGTTAACACCATGATCTCAAGAGGCCTGGATTTGGTATTGTTGTGCGAGACACACCTTAAAGGTGAAGTGGCTAGGGAAGTGCACAGGGGATACTACTTGTATAGTATTGGACATGGCACTTTGGCAAGGGATGGAGTTGGTTTCTTAATTAGCCCCAGGTTAGTTAAGCTTAAACCTGTATTTCATCCCGACACTCCTAGAACGGCGAGGCTAACCTTTCAAAGTAGTTTATTTTCAGGCATAAGGGACTTAATTGTTGCTTATGCGCCAACTGAATCTCATTCTACAGAGAAAGAAGTGGCTGAGTTCTACAGCAATCTTTCCAGGGTCATATCTGCGTGTCGACCTAGACGGAAGTTCCTTGTGGCTGGGGATTTTAACTGCAGGGTTGGTGGCACCTTGAGCTCTATACCTGGAGCGACAGGAGGCTTCACCACCTCTCAGGATAGTACACCGAACGGTGTAACGCTGGTAGACTTCCTGGTTGACCAGAAGCTAGCTCTTGCTAATACATTTTTTCAGCACAAGAAAGTGCACAGTACCTCGTGGACACACCCTAACACAGGTGAGAGGTCACTGTTGGATTTTTTCCTAATCCCAATAAAATGTATGAAAAGTGTTCGAGATGTAAGAACTTGGCGAGGTACTGGTCTTGACTCAGATCATGATTTAGTTATCATGGATCTCCTATCCTCGATAACCTCGAAGGATAGAGGGCGTCCTCGGCGTCTTAAAGATTGTTGCGCTGAGAAAAGTCAACCCAAAGGCACGGAACCTGATTGGTCTCTACTGCAGTTCGCAGAAGTAACGAATGCTTATGCATTAAAACTCGAAAGGTTACTTGAACTAGCGGAACCGGGATATGAGAATACTGTGGCGAGTATGCAAAGTGCACTTAAAGCCCTTCCTCAAAAAATCAAACGTCCTAAAGTAGACTTGGTCTACGATTGTGAGGAAGTTAAGGGGGCGGTTGATCACAAGCGGAAAGCCAAACTAGTATTCTTGAGCAAGCGAAGCGCGAGTAGCTTAAAGGTTTATCGTCAAGCTAAGCGGGCAGTGACAAACTGCATTAGGCGGCGTAAGCTGGCCATCCTTACGGAGGCACTGGACACCCTTGATGAAGCAAGTGACGACTGCGACTGGGGCGGCATCAAGAGGTGTATGCAGGAGATAGCTGGAGTTAAACATGTTGGGCTGTCTGACACTAAAGCCAAACCTAAACCATACGAGTTTGTTAAGCACTTCTCTGAAGTATTTAAGCAGTCTGCAAAGGACTTAGATACGCAGGCGTTTATCAATAAGCTGAATATATCCGAGCCTGAAGTCTTGGACGCTACCTCGACCCCAAGCTTCGATGAGGTAAAAACAGCGATAGATTCGTTAAAAATGCACAAAGCTCCAGGCTGCAATGGGCTAACTGGCGAAGCCTTCAGATATGGAGGAAGTGCGCTTATTGACCGCCTTGTAGCAGATTTTGCGCAGCTATTTAGTACGGAGAGATGTCCTAGATCATGGTGTGATGCAGAAGTTATCTTCTTGCATAAAAAGGGTAGCCGACTCGACCCTAATAATTACCGCACCATCTTCTTACTGGATGTCGGAGGAAAAATATTTGCAAAAATCCTGCTTAACAGATTGGAGAAAATACTTCTAGAGAAACATGTGCTGCCACCTACTCAATTTGGCTTTAGGGCTGGTAAGTCAACTACACAGGCTATACATGTGCTGCGGCAAGCACAGGAGGCTTCTAGATTACGGAAAGAAAACCTTCTTGCGTGTTTCATTGACCTACAAAAGGCCTTTGATTCCGTACCAAGGCAAGTAATTTGGCAGTGTCTATTAGCAATTGGCGTACCAAAACGGATAATTGCGATCATTAAGTCTTTGCATGACACACCGATAGCACACATTCGCGGCGAACGTCCACAAGTAAGTTTTAAACTTGAGCGTGGAGTCCGACAAGGATGTGTCCTCGGCCCGTGCTTATTTAACCTCCTTTTCCACTTTCTGATCTGTGAGGGACTCCATGGAACCCCCAAAGGAATTGTTTTTAACTCTTTCTTTGGACAAGGGGAAGTGGAACTTAAGCACATAGAGTATGCTGACGATCTCTGTCTTTTCGGCCGGTCCGAGGAACAAATACAGAGCTATCTAGATGGCCTAGTTACAGTTCTAGCGCCACTAGGTATTAATATCTCTGTACCAAAGACCAAGTGCATGTGGTTATCAAAAGCATCGGAAAGAACATCTGATAGAGTTCATGTCTCTGGAAAGAACATTGAATTCGTATCAGAGTTTAAGTACTTAGGCTCGATGATCAGCACTGCTGGGACAGCCCTCTCTGAAGCAAGACATCGGTGTAAAAAATGTACTTGGCAAGATCATACGTTATCGGCGAGTAGCACGTCAGAATGGGCTTGGCAAAGCACTCTCCTTCTTACTCCTACGAGGCGTGATGGTACCCACACTAACGTACGCGTGTGAAACCTGGGCAGAATCTTGTAGGGAACTTGAGATGCTTGAGGCTTCCATGAATACCTGTAAAAGAGTTTTTTGTGGAGTCTCCTTATGGGAAAAGCTCACAAAGGAACAAGTACATGGACTCATGCCTTTCCAACAAGTGCGCACTATAATAGCACGTAAGCGCTTACTCTTTGTAAGCAAGATGCTAGCGCACAGGAATAGCATAGATAGTGGTGAGTTCCTAGAGCTTAGTATGACAAAAGCATCAATTGTCCCCGAAGGAAATGGCCACGTTGTCGGTGCACGCAAGAGTCAGTGTTGGGAGAAACGGCTTGTACTTGATGTGCAGTGGTTAATGGGTGTTACTCTGGGGGAGTCTCAACTGTTTTCCACTTTGACCACATCGTGCACTCATTCAAGTAATGCGAGAGAGGTTGTTAGCAGCCTAGCAGAGTCAATCAACGGGGACTCAGCGGTGCTACGTGATAGAATTGCTGGGGCGGCTTATGCAGCAGTACCGAGGCTCACACATGCCAGTACGAGATACCTTAGGTGCACGGAGTGTGCGCGTATGTTTTCTGCCCAAAAGGCGTTAAATCGCCATGTCAGAAATGACCATCAGCAGATCTCCACAAATAGAGCGGATGCTAATTGCTGGAAGTGTGAAGCGAAGGGATGCTACAAGTCGTACAAGAGCAAAGGTTGGTACTTACGGCATATTAAGACCTGTCACCCCAACCTTTGCAATCGAGCATTGATAGGTAATGAAGGAAGACACCAGGCTTCCGCCACCAATCCGGGGGCGTTGGAGGGGCCGGTTGCAGTCCTGCAGGAGTCTAAACTATAAAGCTCTTTGTTACTCGATTCCTAGGGCTTCAGGACCAGAACTGGTCGGTACCATCCAGTTCTAAAGTTAGGACTGCGTTTGGGAGCCCCCATTACTAAAGTTTACATAAGAAATGAAAGATCCTAAAAGCCTCTATCTACCCCAAGAAGTATATATAAAAAAGCTATCAGTTATAATTTTATATCTATATATATTTGCAAGCATAAGTACTTCGTTTTTGATTTCATACCAGAATCCAATGAAAAATGAAGACATTCGAAATTGCATAGTAATGATAACACACTGGAAATATCAATGTTCTTCTGAATTTTCATATTTTCTGTTCTGTTATTCAAAAAGCACTAGCATCAAAAGTGATACCTTCTCCTTCAATGGCCTTATCTTCATTTTCCTTATAAGTCTGTCGAGGGAATTGTCTTTCCTTTCTATCAAGTACATCTATGTTTTAGAACACACCAGATTATTGTGAATTGTCCAATTTGAGAACCTGCAACATCATCGAAATGGAAAACGGCCAATGCAAAAACAATAGCCAGTGTAGTATTCTTTTGGGCCTTAATGAGCTGTAACTTTCGCATGCACTTTGAGTAAAACCATCCAAGCCAATGGAATTTAGTTTTTAAGAATTTAAGGGAATTTGAATGCAAAAATTCCCTGTCAACCAGAGAGCCAGAAATGTTTAAATTTTAGAGATAGCTCAAGCATAACTCATACAGTGTTGAATCTGGGATTGAAATTCCGGGGGTACTGATTCCGGCAAAGGGGGTACAGTTCAGAGCTGCAACCTTGTCTAGTTTTCTTATAACACTGTATTGCGGGATTTAAGTACCGCACAGCACGGATTTTCTAAAATATGAATTTGGCACAGCAGGTTTGCATATCTGCTTACAAGCGCAGCTCTTTAAATTTTCTTATCCTTTTTAACCTACTTGTATTTCTTCTCTATAAAAGCAAATATATTGAGTCTTATAAGCAACTAAAGAAAATATATGAACCACACCATAGCAAAATTTCTATGCTGTTCACATGAGGTGAATTCATGACAAAATTTTGAAAATATTTACCATTGCCACAAATGAATCCAGAGGTGAACAAAGGCAGCAAATTTTGGGCCATGATTGATCCAGCCTGATATCTGTTTTTGTTATTTCACAACTAGTACATTTGAAGCCCAAAATAAATGCTGAACCGGACAACTTTCTAGAGAAAACATGGTTATCAGAACCTGCAGTCAGGAAATTGGGCAAAAAATTGGTTTAGGATATATTACTAAATCTATTCTAGTCTCATGTTAGTTCTACCTTCTTCATTGTATATTAGCCTAATGATGTTGCTCCGGGGTATTAGTTTTTCCTGGGAAGGAATTCTTATCACACAGTTTTTTTGGCAAATTAGAAATATAATTACGTCAAGGACATGCACGTTAAACTGCTAAAAAAACTTCACGTACAAATGATTTGACGTATAATTGCTAGAGTGTATATTAATGTTAATTAAAGACAAGGACAAAGACGAAAACGCTTACTTAATATGCCAACATTAAAACATAGTAGGCAAGATTATTACACAATAAATAAATCATACCAAACAACATAGCCTTTATAGCCTTCATTTTTGTTTTCAGCGAAACTGAGATTAAAATTGTAATAGGTAGGGTCATTATCTCCAAAGTATAATGTAGCGAGGTTTTCTTGTCCCTTAAATGTATCGCTTGCTTTGATATCAGTTTGTATACCAGTGGCAACTACGGAATCACGATCTTTGCTCTTACTTACGTAAGCAACTCGTTTCCACCCTAGACCAAACCGAAGATGTGAATCTGAAGATGCCGTTGGATATTCTATTCTATCAAACTAAATATACATAAGAATAAACATAGTCAACAGACATGACATACTCATCCAAATAATGTAGTCAGCACATTCCAAATATTTTATTGCTGGCTTTACTTTTAAGCAACAACTCGCTTTGTCCACATTTTTGAAAAATTTTATTGAACCCTGAAATATTGAAAGCCTTTTGCATGGCCACATCTATGGGGTTGGGCACGCTCATACAATAAAGATTTGTGCAAGAATTTATTATTATGTCCGAATTACATGCAGAAATGAATTGTTTCAATGAGAAATCCTAGTTTTGTAAAAACAAGCAAATTCTTATCATACCTAGGATTCAGATAATGAGGTGGTCTAATGTTCATGCGAACGAGTTAGGGTTGTTTTCACGCGCAAAGTAAGAAATCGGCGTTTTGTGATATTTTCAGATTCAAATAACTTCAATAGTTCGTTAGTTATAAGCGGTTTAAAATATTTTAAGAAAATCATCACAACTAGTTTACGTCAAAAAGATTATGACTTTTAATGATTTTGGCATGGTAGATTGGCAATGAACTAACAGAAGGCGCACCCAGAGGGGGGAACTGGGGGAACGTTCCCCCCCTCAACAGAGCACAGATGCTTCCATTCCTCATGAAATGTATGCTGATATGATAACATAGTACATATATATTAAGCATTGCTTCAAATCTATCTGCAGGGGTAAGCAATAATTAATTGATATTGCAATTATTACAATAATTGGAAATCGATTAATCTATTGAATACTTTAGAAGAAAAATTACCAATAATTTACAATTATTTAGGTTCACTAAGAACGTTCTTACAAGCATTAATGGATGAAAATCTTGGTGAAACATAATAAAGTTCCAATTCGAATATCATTATTGTCCTGCCTAGTAAATTAATACAGTATTGGCTATTGCATGTGTACAGCACAGTTTGATGACCAAAATATACATTATGCTTCCACTAACGAATTCACTTTTTTTATATTAAAGGCATAACATTAACCCTATTTCGCACCATTGCTATCTTTCTGTCACACGCCTCATATTGTGATGTCAAACCTAAAGATATTAAACAATGATCACAGCTTATACATAACGTATCTATGCAGAACCAAATTTGCTTTTAGTGATTACGATTTCTGGCAACATTTAACTTAGATTTTTCTTAGTGCTAACAGAAGTATGAAGCACTCGTAATTTTGTTTGTTATCTCACAACGATGGTTTTTCTTTTAAAAAAGTTTTTATGTGTTATGCTTGGTTCTTATGTTATGTTTTCTTTTCTATTATTTTCATAACAATTACTACCAGAGGCAAAACTAGCCATGAGTAATGTAATTTTTAATAAAATTTTTTATTTAATAATATTTTGCAAAATGTGAAAATAATTTGTACACGGTTTCTGTATTTTTTACCTGTAGTGAAATATGGTGAATTACATAGCAATGCGCAAAAATAATAAAACAAAATCAAATTATAGCAAGTTACAAAATGTAACTAAAGGTAATTTGTGGACGCACAGTATTGGACGCACAGTATTAATACGGCATGATCCTCAGTCCTGTTCTCTCTTC
>CABFPE010000014.1:319292-333448 GCA_900660155.1 Hofstenia miamia
CTGCCGTAAAACTTGACTTGTTTTTATTTTTTTGTTGTCTATGCCTTCAGCGGCTAAATAAAGTCATTGATTATTATTATTATTATTATTATTATCATTATTATTATTATTATTATTATTATTATTATTATTATTATTATTATTATTATATACTTATGACGCACAAAGCCAAAATTTGGCACAATATGGTGCAAATTGGTCCTGGGTGAAACTACCTTGTACCTACTGTAGTACCCTCAATAACTTTGTTCTAACCCAGTGTCCACACTTAGAAAATATAATTATAACAAGGACTCTGCTGATCAATTATATTTTAAACACAACAACCACATTAACATTCAAACTATTTACAAAAATTTAAAGAAATATAAAAAAAATTGGATAAACTATTTTGAGAAACTAAATTTTCGCTTTTAGCTGCTGTAGTCGTAGCTTTTGATGATATTTTATCGTTTGCAGTTGGCAAGTCGAGCCAGAGAACGGGGAACAATCGTTTCATCTGCAAAGTCGAAAAATCCGTTTTCATAGATATAATTAAATATTGTCATCAATTGCTTATGACACTCAGTTCAATTCTTTAAGAATATACTATAGCAGTATTGGGAAAATATAAAAAGAGCTATTTGGAAAAGAAAGATGCTTGGAAGAAGTAAAAGGTGCCCGGATGTCATCTTTCAAATGAAAGGCTGCTTTATAATGTTTAACGTTACATATCCTCCACAACTTTCAAACAATGTTGATAAAATCAGCAGTATTGTCGTAACTGGAGTATAAAAGCCCTGATTAATACGATTACCATCAGAGACGATAGTAAATACTTCACCAGAATATTCATAAATATCCATAATCAGTGACATAATGTGATCATATTGCAATGACGATTAGTTGCTAGAAACAGGAATTAATCGCAATATTATAGACACTGATCCAAGAATAGAATGAAGCATAATAAAGTAGTCTATGTATTTATTTATTATTATTATTATTATTATTTATTATAATTATATAATATTTCTAGCATCAGCAAACAGGTAAACAGATGCATTTAAGAAATTAGGCAGATCATTTATATACATTTGGAATAGTAATGGTGCAAGAATTAAATGGTACACCATGTGTAATCTTTTTTAGCTGTGAATCAGTTGAATCTATTGAAACATTGATTCCGGTTGCTCACACAATTTTTAAATTAATTAAAAGTACGCCATCTAATACAATATTTATATAACTTATTTAATACAACTTATGATCTATTGGATCAAAGGCTTTTCTTAAGTCAATAAATATACGAGCAGGATTTAATTTATTATCTTTAAATCCTTTATTAATTTTAATTACTTTCATTAAAGCCAAGTTTGTGTTATGTTGGTGTAGAAACCCGAATTGATTTGGATTTATTAGATTTTATTTATTTAAGAATTTAAACACTCCATTTTATATCAATTTTTCAAATATTTTACTAAAAATTTGTCTGTACTTTGAGGGATCATTTGCATCACCAGATTTTTTAGCTATTTTCATCTTATCTGGAAAAACAGATGTTTGAATACAAAGATTCTGTAGTACAGTTAAAAGATTAAAAATTGCTGTGAAGATAGTTTTCAAAATTTTACTGGAAACATCATCAATATCAGTAGATGATTTAGATTTTATTTGATTTACAATATTTTTCAACTCGCAGCTTGAAATCGGTCATAGAGCCATAGATTCAGAATGATTATCAATGACAAAGGACCTATATGCAGGAATACCTTCAGCCACAGAGGAACCAATGTTTGCAAAAATAAATTGAAGACATTTTTTTAACATAGACATATTCTGGTTGCACGCGGTAGATAATTTCATCTTTTCCTTATTTCTCAAAATCATATTTAGGAATCATTCGAATTTCTATCTACTAGGATTTTAGGCTGTTTATTACCAGATATTTTTATTTAAATTTGAATGAACTGGTACTTTGCATAGATTTTTTATTGCAAAAGTATTTATCTATTGATCAATTGTAAAGAAATATTCAGCCCTATATAGGCCTATTTGTTTTTTTAAATTCAAATAGCAATATTGCCTTTATTTAATTTGATCATCTGTAGTTCATAATTGCTTGCTTAGAGCGAGCTAAGAGTTTATGAATACATTAGATATTGTGAATGCTCAGTGTACATTTTTGAATTTAAAACGTACGTCTTAATCATTTCCTTATTTCGTTCCTGTAATAATTCACTCCACGTGAATTGGATAACTAAGATATGTTTGGAAAACATGTACCGCGGGCATTCGTTTGTGTTTAATAATCATGTGGAATGTCCCCGCATGTTATCATTTACATAAAATCCTTTGCATTCCAATCTCAACCATTGCTTAACTGTAATTTGTAAGGTACCTCATCTCAAAGGTGATTGTCGTAGTGAATTGATATCTAAAGAGTGCATTAGGTTATTAAATTGTGTATTTATGCAGTCTATTTGGTTGAAGGGTCTGAAGGTGATACATGAAATAAATCTCTTAATTTAAGCATTCTTAGTAACAATCTTTATTGAACGCGGACATGGTTGATAAATCTAATTGCTGAGTTACATGGATATTGACATATGTTATACAATTTCATTTGACTCAATGCCAGGGAAATGTTTTGGTAATTTAGTATCTTTTTTTCACGCTTACGGAGCCCTTGAATGTAAAAAGTTAAATTTCATTCGATATTCGTGAATTGGGCTCGTCACAGAAACGATAAAACTTTGCATATTTACATGCTGGTACAGTTTTATTACAAAATGCACTGTTCGCATAATTTATGTATTACTCCAACTATTCTCTTTGTGCAAGATGCAATACACTATGTAATAATAAAGCTTTCTCTAAAAAAATTGGACGAATTTGTACACAATGTTCCTTATGTTTAGAAATAATCAACTTGATGATGTGTGTTGGCTTAACTTCACAAACTAACTTTACTAATCAAGTGTTTCTAATCTTTAGTGTGAAGAAAATCTGCTACATTGCATTCCTTTTATTAAGCAGTTTTATATTTTCAGATGCGTGAAAGTGGCATTAAGAGATTACAACAGCTGAGTGTTGAAGGAAGTCTTCCAAGGGAAGAGGTATGTAGTCACTATAATTTATGGCTTATTTTTTGTTTGTAAAGTTTATCAATACCCTCATTATTCCACATCGACCAACAAGTGAGAAGCAATCACTTTCTCCAATTCCTCAATTTCGTTCCAGACAAAAGAAAAAACTTGCACATGCTTTTACTGAGTTTAAACCTCCTTCGAAACCTGATAACTGGTATATTTGTTTATTTTTTATTCAAACATTTTATTAAAACATTATTTTTCTAGTATTGAAAATTCGAAATGTGAAGATGAGCAACCCATAACCAATCTTTCTGAATCCTTAGCATCACTTTCAGGCTGCGAGCCGTCAGAAATTGATATTCTTGACGAGCTTCAACAAAAAGCTGGTATTTTTAACTTCATTTTTATATCGAACAATATTTCAATTTGAATAGATGTTTTTTCAATTTATGCTTTAGATAAGATTTTTCAAAAACAGCAACTTTACGACGATAGCATTGCTGGAAGTAGAAGTTCTAATCGTCCCGATGCCAGTATTGTATTGATGCGGAACAGAACCAATGTTTTCGATGATAAAGGTGTCGAATTTCTTTCTGTATGTTAATATATATATTGAGGAAATTGATTGTTCAATTTTGTATGCAAAATTTTGCTATTATTTAATTCCTGCTTGTGAATTTTTGTTTAGTTTAAGCTTTTTTACCATTATTAACTTTTTGGTAAAGGAGGACTTATTACAGCTTTTACATCTTGATCAATTCCAGATATTATCCTTCCCAGAATTCTTTTTGAAATTTTGTTCATTGCTTTCTTTTTCTTAGAACATAATATACTGCATAGACACTCAGAAATAATGCTTATCAAAAACAGGTAGTAAATTTTTAGTACCTGATGGAAATTCCGATTTTACATATCATCTTAAAAAACTTCGATCTGACTACGATCTCCCAACAGAGCTTCCCATGTATGGTCCTGGTATGCGTGAAATAGTGGAAGAACTTGAATTAAAGGTAAGAAATTTTTTCATTAAACATTTATAATCGTTTCATTAATTTATTGAACAGAGTTTGTTCACTGCGTGTTAGAGTAGGGAAGGTAAACCTGACCAAAACAGACTTGATGCAGTTTTTCATGTGAGATCTTTGATTAATTTTTTGAAAAAGGGTGATTGTTACCTCCTTCGAACCAAGTGAAATTACAATTGCAAAATTTATTGAAATTTTTTCGTAAAATATTGGTTAACTAGTAGGTATTTGTATTTAACTAACCACACATACAACAATATGCTACTAGGATAGAAAGAAATTTTATTTATTTTGAATTGCTTCATTTCTGTAAATAGCTACATTTTCATGTGAAACCAGAGTTGCAAACTGGTTGGGCAAGCCTATTAGATTTAACTGAGTTTGCGCCATATTTCAAATTTCAACCTTTTTGCAGGCTATGCATAGTTTGCAAGTTTTATGCTTGTTTCACTCACACTCAATGATCACTTAAATTAGAACTAAATAAAATAGTTATAAATATTCGATAATGACGAACGAGTTGCTCTATGTGTGAGTGATGAACAAATTCCAAACTCAGTCTTTCAATATTTTAGGATGGAGCCTTATGGGCGAGTGGTGCAGACGGTGGAGCTTTTGTTTATTGTCTTCCAAAAAGCAGGAATATTCCAAAGGCCCGCTACAATCCATACGACATTGATGTTGTTTCACCAGAGGAAGCGAGAAAGGCAACAATTCGTTATACAATGACAGCTTCATTAGTCACAATCGTATGCATTTTATTTAAAGTTAATGAGGAAAAATGGGATCACATTTATTGGATTGTAGAATAAGTCGCCTAATTGTAAGATCATCAATGCAGCAGATGCTCAGTCACTGCTATATGCAAAAGAGTGAGATAGGCCGCTCCGCGTCTTGCATTTCCGACGCGAATCGAGGTTAAGCCGATAGCATAATTACATATGCACTGCGCCCTGACTAAGATATAGGTTTCGAAGTAGAAGCCTAAAGTATGTTAAATTTACATTAATAAAGCTATGTGTACACAAGTCTAGATTATAAATATTTTTGGTAAAAATATTTGCAATCCAATTGCCTTCCCAGTGCTTTACCGAATGGCTTTTAAAATGCGCGTTGAACATGATCCTAGCCAATGCTAGTGAACCCGAATCTTAATATGGCCTAAATTAAGAGATCTCCATAAAAATGTCTAGTAGAATGTATATTTTGACCAATGCATAAACAGATTGTTTTTTTGACTCAATATGTATCAAAAACATGCAATTATGTCATATTATTTTGAAGAGTATTGAATCAGGATATTAAATATGCATAAAATTTGTTCATTCTATTCTCGGTGGTACATTTAAATGATTGGATATATAATTGTATAATTCAGGCAACAATGAAGTTAAAAGCATTATTAATGAAGAAAATGCGTTGGTTTTTAGTTTGGTTTAACATCCAGACATTGCGCCTCCACAAAGGTTTAGTAAAGGGGGTGCCACACGATTAGTCTTTTGACTATAATCAAAAAACTTTTTGGACTATAGTCAAAGGACTAACCGTGTGGCACCCCCAATAGTCAACTTGTTGTAATTTTGAAGAAAATGGGAATTTTGATTTTAAATAAACAATATAATTAAGGACCTGGCTTTAGGGCGTTCTTCACTTTATTTTATTGGTAACAGCTGTTTCATAAAGGTTGATATGATTTCCAATATTACTTATTGTGGATTGCAACGTGCAAATTGGGTTAAATGTTTACATAATGCACGCACTTGTTTATGAATGAGCAAATAGCTGTTTGATATACTTTGTATTGGGAAATGCATATGAACCTTCTAGTGGCTAATGGTCATGTCATAGATTGTCAAAATATTTTGGTTGAATGTTTCCATGTACATTTGAAATACGTTTTATAAAGTTGATACTCCATATTATTTATTATTAAGCCTGCGGTTATTTGAAAAAGTAAATTGTTTTAGATTTACTTGAATGTGTCTTTGTCATCATTGCCACCGTTTTTCGTTTTAGCATTCTGTTCAATGAATGCAATATAAATGGTAATCAATTTCTTCGGAATCCTGTTCCAAATGCTGATTTTATAACATAAATAGAAAAGCACTCGGAGAGCAAAGACCTCCGCCAAGCAGTTTGTGTCCCCGGATCAGCACCAAAATTTAGTGGATTCCTCCTTGCGCGGAAACGCACCTCTGGTGAAAATTTGAGGTCAATCCATCGATTACTTTTTCCGTAAAGTTGCTAACAGACAAACAAACCAACGCTACCAAAAACATGACCTCCTTGGCGGAGGTAATTATGATGTAAAGTTTACTTTAAAGATTGCAATGTGCAAATTTGGTTAAATGTTTACATAAATTTCTAGCAGCACTTGTTTATGAATTGGTGTGGGCTATGCCGTCAAAATACATTTGATATGTAATTATAGCAATTCCACTTAGTAATACTAATAGATTCCATGTATATGCAATGAACTTTGCGCAAAAACCTATTTTTGACTATTAGTCAACATATTTGACAATTATTCAAAATATTTGACTAATAGGCAAAATAATACAAAACCGTAATTTTGACTATATTCAAAAGACTAATCGTGTGGCACCCCCTTAAAACTAAGTTTTTTAAATACCTTAGAAAGCCTTAGCTCTCAAATCTCTGGGAATATAGAATTATAAAACCAGTCTTCTCAACTTTACCATCCATTTTCTAGAGTACCTAGAATGGCAAATCATTGGTTTAAATTCGGAAAATATTCCATAAACTAAGACTCGAATAATCACCAACATATTTTGCTAATGCCTAATTGTTGGTTCTATTTTCCTGTTGACTTCTATTAATCAAGCACTTTTTTGCACATTATTGTTAGCATTTCTAATCGTTATGGATTATATTTTGTGGCGTCGTTCAACTACCCTTAACCCCAATCCTCACAATCTTTTTTATGTACGTTGATTTCACAATTGAGGGGGTGATACCTATATTAATGCTATTGTCATGGAGTTTGGCACAAAGGGTACCATGGGATAAAAAGTTTAAAAAATTCCAAAAATAACATTTTTATCCAGACATTTTTTGCTGACGTCAGCTTTTTTTTGCGAAAAATTTGGTAAAATGCTAAGAGATTTCATGTCAAAATTGTTATTATTTTTGGCCAATTTTTAATCTTTCTCTATTCAAAACACAAAATATGAGTACTAGTAATAAATTAAGGCATATTAAAATGTAGTTATTGATGCTGATGTCAGCATTTTTTGTTTTGTCTAGTCATTTTTATATTTATATATTAAAATAAATGTCAATCGCCATTGACAAAACAGTCATAATTCTTTGACAAAAAATGCTTTCGTCCTAAAATTTTCACAGAATGTGCAAAACCAAATTTAATGCAGTTAAAAGTTCAGCCAACCTTTCAAATTTGATATAAAAAAGTTATTAATTTAAGTTTACAGGGGTACATTTATCCCCCTCCTTTAAGAATAGGGTTAAATAGCTTAGAATTTTTTAAATATTTGATGGTTTGCTGAAAGACCATTTAATCTGAAAGTAAAATATAATAGAGAAGTTTCTACTCTTTCATTGAGGTTTTTAAACCGCGCTCTGTTGTAGTCGCATTGAGATGTAACCTCTGTGGATTTTGCTCCCATGAGCTTTGCATTACCTAAACATTAGGTATGGATACAATTTGATTTTTTCGAAATTTCTATACCCTTGGAGATAATACTTTGAAAATATGGGAAACAGTTTGATTTTTTCGAAAGGGCCCAGTTTTGAAGGTTAGTTATATAGTAAATTTTTTAAGCTGTTTCTTGGTCATATAAACATGCCCATTTGTATGGACATATTGTATTGCATGTTCAATCCATGAATAGTAGATTGTTGAATTTTTGTATAGTTTTCTTTTTTCAGTCTAAAATTAAGAGCAGATGATATTTATTTTCTTCTTCTACTATGCAAGTAAAATTCACAAATGTAAAAAATAACACGCGCCTTTTTCAACCCTCTTATACTGAATGCAAAAAGAAAATTGTCTAATGGAATTTAAATCACGCGCCTTTTTCACCCTCTTATACTGAATGCAAAAAGTTTAGGGTCGTTTGGAATGGTGAATAAAGGATTTTACAATAATTACTAATATTAATTATTGTAGAAAGTAGTAGATTTATTGACGGACTGTTCGCGATGTTTTCTCATGATTGTATCCATCGTAATTTTAGTTTCTTTTAATATACCAAGACCTAGCTGCTCATGCGTCCCAGTTATTACTGGGAAAGTTCCGATGTTAAGTTTATTGTCCCGCTGTCGCGAGCAGTTTTCTCGGGACACAAAATTGTACGGATTTTCATTTAATTCTCTAAATAAAGGTCTCACGTGATAACTTATTGACTAATAAATTATTCATCGGCGTTTAACACTATGAGAATAAGGCAATAGCTAATTAACTAAACAGCAGAAGTCAAGCTGTCAGTTTGGGCTCGATTCATTAGTAGCTAACAAAGTTAACATTACTTATTTTAGCTTGTTATTTTAAATTAATTTTTTTGAAAAAGTCTGTTTTACCTTTTACGTTTTGTGTGTCCCGGTTTATGTAAAAAATATTATGGTCATGTTAAGTAATACCCATAAACCTGAGTGATTTCTCAGGTAAGTCCGAAAGCAATATAGAATTCGAACTAACATGAGCAGAACGAGTTTTGGTTCCTATAGAAGGGCCTCATGACTGCCGATAATTGGCCACATAAATCCTAAATGCCACAGGATCTTTTCCATCATTTTCGCAGATAACCTATAGAATTTCATGGGTAGAATTTATGCTAAGATTTTGTCTCTGCCGGATTAGAATAGATTATCGATTTTGTACGAAATCCGAATACCTCAATGTATTCGGTTGGAGGCCATATTGAGTTTGCATCCTGAAACTTGAATTCGCACTACTTAGGAAAATAATAATGTTCCATAACTTGAGATCAATAGGAACCCTGGAAGACTGATTATCAATGTTTCCCCAAACTACTGACGTAAACATGCGAATTGATTGTAAAATTACGTTTATCATCATTTGGCGAAGAAATTAGAGCTTCTTGAAATAATAGCGTCGACTGGATCTTAGATAGGAATGTGGAAAAGCGCCCGTTCTAAGACTAGCGAGATGGCCTTATGATTAACTGAAGGCCTGAGCATTTCAATTACACACAGTAAGGCTGGTAAGCAGAATAGAGGATTACAGAGAGAGGTTCTAGGCGAATAGTCAGTAACCCGACTTAGTTTACTTACCGTACTTGTTCTTCCTTTTAATCTACTCGAGTTCGGCGGAATAAATCCCTTAGGCGATCCAAATAGGGTCTCTTCCCGACTGTGAAATTGATGTATAATATCGCAAGAATGACTGTTGAGCTGAGAGAGGAATCTTTACTGATGACAAATACCATTCTCCATGATCAACCAAAGTAGATTTATTAGAAATCAAAAGTTGTTCCATCGATACTTTAGTGGAGTGGAACATCTAACTTTGGCTTCGGAAGAATATCTTCGACAATAAGGAACCCAGGAGTGAACATATCCCCAATTTCTCGAAAGATTCAAAATGTTAAAAATGAATCTTTCAATATTCGTGTCTTTTATCAATTATTGTTTAAATATAACATTCATTTAAGATATGTATGTAATGGGATGGTTAGCACGCTATGTTTTATGGAAATATGACGTTTATATAACATTAATGTTACTAAATAAATAATTTTGTGAATTTTGAAAAGTATAGTTATATTTATTCTATATTTCACTGCATTGATGGTTTTTTGTTTTAGATTACAGTAAAGGATGATGGATCCAAAGTTTTCAATCAAACTGGCATTGTGCGATGGCTTTATGAATCTGAACTTTTTAAAAGAATCTTTAAATTAAAAGTTTTTGATCAGTTTCGAATATGGAAAACTTTCAAATTGTGGAGATCAAACATACGGTTTAAAAAGAAGACCCAAAATCAGTAAGCAATCATATAAAAACCAATTTTTACATGTATAAAACTTAAAGATATTATGTAAACTCATTGAAATAATTTTATTTGTTTTATTAAGGAATACGATTTAGCAAAATATCCAAAGACTGCTGTCTTTGTTTAACACAAAAAATGTCTTTTGAAGCAAATTTGAATCATTTGAAATAAATTTTTAAACAGGAATTGTTGAAATGTTTCCATTGATATTGTATTTCTTCTAACAGTTTGTTTTACTTTTTTAAAATGTCACTATTTTAGTATAAATGCATTTCAGGTCCTTAATTACCCAAGATTTGCTGACCGTAAATGAGCATCTACTCAAGTGTCTCCATTATGTTAGGAATCTCTGTGAAGCTGCTTGTCCTTCCGATTCCCAGCTTTTGCTTGGTTTGTTTTTCAAATAGCTTTCGTTTTTATTTTTATTAGGCTATTTAAAGTTTTTTTGTTAGTACATTACAAGATTTCTATAGAAATCACTTCATTTATGAGATTTACTTAACTACTAAGTCCATGAATGGTGATAGTCTCTCACAGCGTAGATCGGCTACGTATTCGCATGTCAGTCTAATTTTAGACTAGATTTATGGAACATGACGTTATCTTCCTATCTTTTTTCCGTATATTTATGCATATAGTTCAATATATCACAATGCATTCAGCTGTATTCCATTACACATGATGACTACTCATGGAATGTACAGGTTCACATTTGTTAAACATAGTAGCATTAATTAATATTTTGTTGGTCCATCTTTAACTGAAATGACAGCCTTAGTACTTGCTAGCTGGAAAGTTCTTACGGGATTTCAGTAGCCCAAGTAGTTCTTGTCCCCACTTTCAGTGTGAAAATTGAAGCAGGACGCTTTTCGGACACGTTCGCCTCCAATATCGTCAACAGATTTTTGATCGAATTGCGACTCGAAGTTTCTTAGCAAATCCAGTAGAGTGATATTCTAGTCCGGAAACCACTGTTTACTCGGTCGGGACTCATGACAACAACCTGCAGTTGTGAACTCAGGACAATTATCACATAAAAATAGTAATATGAAGTAGTTCCGATATGGGCAAAAAATCAGTCAAGACATTAGGAGCCAGGAAAATTATTAAAATGATTGTTTAAAGTAATAATTATATTATTTAAATGTAAATCTTATTAAAAAAATTACGAAAAGAATGGGGGAGGCAAACATTCCACTGACGAACCTACTCGTCAAGGTTTTACAATCGAAAAACCAAATCCCACCCAGATTCCAAGATTCTCCTACAGTTGGAAAATACCTGGTCGGGGAAACCGTGTGCTAGTGTAGCACTGTATTTTGAAATTTTTAAGTATGGTACTTCAGACAAGTGATTTCATTGGCGAAATATTATTGTTTAGTTTGAATGGTCTCATTATATTTGAATATGATTTTTACAACTATCAAAAATGCAATGATTCCAGTAAGCAAAGAGATGCTAAAAGTTGATACATCTTTGTTTTGGTTGCTTATATAAAATACTAACATGTTACCAAACTAGAATACGTATACTAACATTTGTTACTAAAGTTAAACTATTATATGTAAATGCAAACAAATAAATTGTTGTTAGATATCTGAAATAAACTCTTTTGTGGCCTCAGTTTACTTTATTTTTCAGAAAATTGAAGCAGGCACAGAGTGCAGTAGGCGTTATAGGTCTGCAAGATCGCTATGACGCTGGCCTCTTGCACTCAATATCTCAGATATTTCAGTGAAATTGTGACTAACATAGGACTGAGACGAAAATGAAAAACTTGAGACCACGGATTTCAGAGTATTATTCATAATTTTTTCCAATTTTTTTAAAAGCGAATTTATCACTGAGATCATTGGAACTATGGGACCAAAAGTTTTCAACCGACTAGAACCAGTGAAATTATGATCCCACAGAACCCTAGTTGTTGCAGCCCATTTCTTATTTTGTACAATTGTTAAATCCTACAAAATTTATATCTCTTTTCATATCAGAATATTGCTGAAATGGCAATTTGCAAATATATTATTAAATATCTTGTTGTTTAGAAACAGAAATTTTTGTAAAATTTATAAATTTTAGGATCTAGTGAAATTTGCTTGGTGTTACTTAATCCAAAAAAGACGTTGTGGCTTACTGATTTTTTGTTAATTCAAAAAGATCAAAATGTTAAGGCGTTGCACCAACTTGAAGGTCTTCGTCAACTAATTGTCACATCTGTTTATGATACATGCGTGGTATATTTTATTCTCTTTCTTTTAATATTAACAAAATTTTTATCCTGTATAATGTCAATGTAAGCGAATAGCGGCATCTATATTTGATTATAGTAACATGTACATGAACTTTCTCTTATACATAGTAGTTTCTGGATTGATCATGTGATTTATTACTGTTATGTTAACCCTTCTATAATTTATTGTCTTTAATCTAGTAAATTATATTAAATTTCAATTTAATAATTGTCCAAAGATTGTTATGTGAAAATCCGATTTTCTTTTGAAAAAAGTGGTCATTATTTTTTCAGCATTGTGTAATTCTTCTTAAGTTTTTCTAATATAGCGCTTATCACCAACTGTCTAAGTAAGCATGACGGATAAATACTTTAATAGTGTTCAACAAGGGCAGGCATGCACCTGGTTGGAAATTTAATAAGCAATCTCGAACACGTGGGTAATGTTTGAACGCATAATGTTTTAAATTTGATTTAACCATTTTTGTTTGCATAACTAATTTTATAAAAATCTAAATATTGAACATTCAATATTATCCATAATGGTTTCTATCAAATTTTCAAAAAATTCAGTATGTGCACGGTTTTAATGCAAATGTGAAGACACGTCATTATATAAATATATATATATATATATATAGCGTTAATATACAATGGAAATGTCTTACATCGTTCCTCTTCAATTTGATGTTTATGCCTTATTAAATCAATACGTTTTTATAATGTTAGAATAATGTTTTGTTGCAATCACCTTTAAATCATTTGTAATTCATTCCTTTTAACTGTTCTTACTATTTAGAAGGTAGCATCTCTAGAAGGAGATCTTCATGGTGTGGATACTAAGGCAATGATGCAAATGCAAATCGCTCAAAAAGGCTTCAAAAAGAACAAAAGTATTTATACTTTGATGTGTGCATGCATATATCTAACTGAACGACTAAATGTGTATGTGTTTACTTTTTCTATATAAGGTTGTATTTTTTAAAGGAACTATTTCACGTCAAAAATTTATTTTGCAGGTATGCAATACATGTATGTTTCTTGTATTGCAGTTGAAATGTTTCTGCTATTTCACCAATACAGGTTTTTTGCTCCCCAAAGTTGAATTGTATTTTGCAAGACATTATTATAGTAAGGCTTTTAGCTGCGTTATGAAGATTGTGCCACTATAATATCAACTGGGTCTGGTTGCGTTGATAATTAGAAGGCGTTGTACTTAATGTTTCACAGACTAAGATGTAATTGTGGTTTTGCACCTGCATTAAAAGTTTCTCTATGATTGCAATTATCGTTTCATGTTTGGGCTTGGGTTAAGTTTAGGACAAATTAGGACTGGCTGATTGAAACATGCCTGATTTGAAACATGTTTTAAAAAGTGTTTTAAAAATGTGTTTTTTTCACGGTTTTTTCGTGTATTTTTTCACAGGCGTACAGGATATGATTTGCACATTGTTATTGTTGCTTTACAACGCGAATTGAAATATATTGTTACAAAATTCATTATATTGACTCAACTTCCTGAATACCCAAGTGGTGTACAGGTTCTTCCCGAAAGGTTTGATCAACATGGCTTTGACAGTTTTGATTTTATCCTGCTCAAGTGCCAGTATTGATATTTTTAGCACAATTCATTATGTCCATACCAAGATATAAAATAGCTTATCAAATGAGAAAGTTCATCAACCTATTTTGCTGTCGTCTGTTAAAAGATGAACAACCATAATTTTTGATCAGGTTGAATAACAAGTTCAAATAAAATTTTCTGAAAAAAACATTTTAAACTAAAAAGCAAATAAAACAGTTTTGTTTGTTTTTTTCTAAAAACGACATAT
>CABFPE010000014.1:344213-360023 GCA_900660155.1 Hofstenia miamia
TATCTTATTAGTGATCTTATTAGTAGTCTGTACGATCTTGCAATTACAGTCTATTCTTATTAGGTGCACTATTAGTAATTTTACTAAGACTAGCAAAATTCGAATCTTAGGGTTCGCAATTTTTATAAACAATCTTCCTGAATTTTGCAATATTCGTTGTTGCTTATTTGCACATGATACTAAATTGTTATGCACAACTCGTTCTCAACAATATATCCAAAATCAAATAGATAGTTTCATCAAGTGGGACAATCAAAATAAGATCAAATTTAATGTTTTAAAGTAAAGAATTATCAATTTTAGGAAAACATCACAAGTTGACATTTTCAATGAATTTCCTTTAAATGGTTCCATAATTTCTTTTACAAATGAAATGAAGATTTAAGAGTGATTATTACTAGTAATCTAAAGTGATAAATGCATTCAGATTATACATTAAAAAAAGGAACAATTTACTTCTACATTATTCAACGCAGTGTGCCTTTTTTTATTCTGAAGAAAATTAAATTGAATTTACTTAAAAGTTGCATTTTATCAACTCTTATTTAAGCTTCACAATGCTGGTGGCCATCACGCAGAAATATTCGAAAGTTGAAAAATTTCAAAAAAATGTCCACATTGGATATATAACAATGTTAGCATTTTAGACAATAAACCTATTGTGAATGATGAAATATATCCATAACTTTCCAATTACAATTCAGTGATCTCTTATTATTTAACAGTATTCTCATTATTAAGACTACAATAACAGCATCTGATTATTTTTCTTAAGAAAAACAATTAATTTTTACAATATCATCTTCAAAGACAATATTTGAAATTTTGAAATCAAAGAACATTTTTTATATATCAAATTACTTTGATAGGACAGCTCAATTAGCAAATTATTTCATCTTAAACACTGATATAAACCTTTATTCACCTTACCTAATTTTCAAGAAAAGATTAGATTAATTCCTTGAAAATTATGTAAGAACAAGTTATTACAGAAATAATATGCGGAAGCGTTACATTTCTTGCAGGTGCCCACAATGTAGACAATTCAAATGNACAATTTACTTCTACATTATTCAACGCAGTGTGCCTTTTTTTATTCCGAAGAAAATTAAATTGAATTTACTTAAAAGTTGCATTTTATCAACTCTTATTTATGCTTCACAATGCTGGTGGTCATCACGCAGAAATTTTCAAAAGTTGAAAAATTTCAAAAAAATGTCTACATTGGATATATAACAATGTTAGAATTTTAGACAATAAACCTATTGTGAATGATGAAATATATCCATAACTCTCCAATTACAATTCAGTGATCTCTTATTATTTAACAATATTCTCATTATTAAGACTATAATAACGGCATCTGATTATTTGTCTTAAGAAAAACAATTAATTATTACAATATCATCTTCAAAGACAATATTTGAAATTTTGAAATCAAAGAACATTTTTTATATATCAAATTACTTTGATAGGACAGTTCAATTAGCAAATTATTTCATCTTAAACACTGATATAAACCTTTATTCACCTCAACTAATTTTCAAGAAAAGATTAGATTAATTCCTTAAAAATTATGTAAGAACAAGTTATGACAGAAATAATATGCGGAAGTATTACATTTCTTGCAGGTGCCCACAATGTAGACAATTCAAATGTTCATATAAATAACTCATTTTATACATATTGCAACCTTATTTTTGGTTAATTTAAGTCTTGTATTATATATATATGAATTAATGCATTATGTTATGTCTAGTTATCCAAGAGCTTCCCTGCAGAGATGGACATGGGCTGGGCTGCGCATTGCCAGAAGAAATGGAAAAGTAAGGCCGAAAAAATTGGCCGTTTTTGAAAAAGACTAATTATTCCACAACAGTACACGCAGATACATTGAATTTATATAAGATATAAATTTAATAAAGTTTAAATTTTGGAATTTTAATTTTAGTATCATATACTTTTCTAAATTTCAAATTAGAATCTTCAATTTCAGTGATCTTATTTTAACTAAACATACCAAATTTTGCTAGAGTAAAATTACAAATTAAAGTATATATTTTGACAAGTATTAAAAAATGGGCTTAAAATGAACTGAGTCAACATACATTTAAATGGGCCTTTTCTAAATATTCTTGGGCAAGGGAAGGCCAATATTTTCTGTCCATATATATCTCTGCTTCCTTAGTTCTATTTTGTAGGCTTGATGTTGGTTGGTTCGTACACAATATGTTGCTTTGTGGTAGGAAAGTTAAATTTATTGTGTACACAACACAANTAAAATGAACTGAGTCAACATACATTTAAATGGGCCGGTTCTAAATATTCTTGGGCCAGGGAAGGCCAATATTTTCGGTCCATATATATCTCTGCATCCTTAGTGCGTACACAATATGTTATTTTGTTGTAGGAAAGTTAAATTTATTGTTTATACAACACAACACAACATGTTTGTGGGACATAAAATGTCCGAGTACCAAGATTTACTATTTTTCCTTTGATGGAAGAAACCTGATCATTATATTATTTTTCTATTTTCAAAATTATAAACAATTTAGCAACCACATTATTTCTATTTATGAGATGAAATTAAAAATATTACATCCCATGAGTTATTATTATGAATACGAACTTAATTCATCTTTAGAGCCTATATAAAATAATTATAATAAGCAAATTTCTTCATATCTTAAAGAACGAATATAGCAATTCGATGGCCTCAAGTGCTTCTGTTGAAAGACGTCATCCTATTGTTAGTCTTCAGTCAAGAGTCAGGAAGGATTTTCTGACGTGGAGATTGTATCGATGAGGAAATCTCAGTTTTGATGAACTGAGTGACTAAAAGCATGGTGAATCTCCACGAAATTTTCAAAGAATTGAAAAAATCTAACTTAAAAATGCATTTCTTTACTTCAGCTGTTAGGATTTGTTAATTTCTTACATTGCAATTTTTGATTTAACCAATCCAAGCCAATTTTGAAAACCTGTCAGTTGGATATTGTACTCTATCCCCTTCCAAGCACAATTATCTTAAGTCCGCATGAAGAAAAATCACGCTTCTGATTGCGCCAATGATGCTTTGGCTGGAAACATAACACTTGATAGTACAGGGATTCTCGAAATATTAGTTTTCATTACCTAAAATCACTTTGAGTTTATTTAAAAGGAAAACATTTGCAGAGAGTGAAATGAAGAGATGAGGCTTTCCTCATTCACGTAGTGCTCACAGATTGAGCTTATCATTATTATTTTTTAGCTATAAGCGTTTAAAGTTAATATCTAAGATCATGAAAAATTTTCAAGAATACCCGGGCTGTTTAGTATTCATTTAGCTTTTTCAATCTAAATTGAAAATTTATGTATATATATATATAGAGAGAAAGGGCATTATTAAATAATGGAGTATTTTGAGTAAAAAGTATACAAAATACCTAAAATATTTAAGGGCGATTACGAAAAAGAAACTAATCAGGGAATTCATTCTCTATGATTCAAATTGAATGATATATTGCATTTTTTAAGCATAGAGTGAAGTACAAGATATAAAATGTAAGAAATCTACAGCTGCTTCGTACATTTTAATGTTGTACTGAAATAGTCTAAGAATTGATTCCGCAAAATTTCTAATAAAATCAGGACTCAATTTTTGACTTCATCATTCAGATTTGACTTGGATGTAGGCTCATGAGTTTTCAATGGAATTTAAGTTCTCGCTATTGAGTAGTCACAAAACAAAATGGATGTCTTGTCTTCAAACTAGTGAAATGTATGCTTTCCATATGGAGACACACTATCGGAAATAGAATTCCCTCTCAAATAAGAAAAAATCAATAAAAATGAGGGTTTTCGTCTGAACTATATATTGCATTTCCTTAAAATAACCCGTGAATCGTCTACTGCCAAATGCTTAGGTGTGTTCCTCTAATATCTCAAGGGCGATGCAGATGCTAGAGTTTCTAAGAGTCCGTGAAGATGCGCCACTTTGGAGTCTTGAATGATGGATATTCTTAGATATTATTTTCTCTATTACACGGGAGACATAATTTCTTGGTCACTTCCTTTCAATATTATTAATTACAATTGAATTTGCATTTCTTAATCAACTTAATGATATTTACTAAGATATAACAGAATTTACTCTATTCGTATCAAGCATTTAATAGAAGAAAAATAATTGCATTTACTATAAACAAGTCAATTTTAGAAAATAGAACATTCTTAATGGAATTTTTCGAAATGCTTTCAGTGTAGGCTTAGTAGCACTTCACATTTTGAAATTAGATACTTTCAAGTCAAAAGTAGGCTTTTTAGAGCATTTAATCGTAGCATAATTGCTTGTAAAATTTATTTAGCTTATGACAGTCAATAGGTATACTTAACAATTAACTAAATATATTTTCGCTTACTAACAGAATGCACTGGTCATGACGATTAAATTTCCATTTCATGCATTTCATAAAGTATAGTTTGATTGATTTGAGTTAATACTTCGTCACAATTAATGGTTGGGCCATGGGTTAAAACGTTAACCCTTCTACGACGTTACTTTTAGCATATGGGCATCGTCGTTTGGGATAACTTTGTTACCCTAAATTATAAATTAAATATTATTTAATATTAAATAAATTTAGAGAATTGTGTTTAATCAACATAAATTCACTTATAGCATGCGGTTTACAACAAAATTTGAAAGCTTGTAGCACTTCTCTGAAGTATTTTGTAAATATTTGCATAGAAAAAAAGGCATCTTCTCCGTTGTTTTTCAGGTTGAGACCTTGTCTTCTTTAATATCATACAGTCACTCATCAATTTACACACATGTATTTGATACAGGGATTAATAAAATTATTGCTACCAGACTTATCAATGAGCCGAGATTCTTCAAGTGCAAAACCAGATTACACATCATATACAAAATACTTTTCATGATGCCTCCTTTTAAACCAGGGTGCCTTTAAAAATTTGAGTTAGACCGTCGACATAATTGTCGTCCAACATTGCCAAAATATTCCGAATTTGACCTAATACTGCAATTAATATTTCTGTATATCAGATAGGGTGATTACAAGGTCAACTCGTCCGACAGTAGAGTAAAAAATTCGGCGGATGAGTTTGCTTGTTACTCTTAGACAAAATCAGATCACGGGTTATTCATAATTGTTAGGGGGAAGAACACTAACAGAATTATGGAACAATTTAAGAAATCAAACCCTTCCATCTCTAAAATTCTTCAAGTCTAATAGACTCTAATTATACTTGTATTTTTTATTGATTTTGTCTTATTATCATTGATGCTTTTATGCTAAAACGTTTTGCGCTTATTATACTAATAAACCTTCTTTGATTGGTTTGGGATACGGATCAATGTTAGACAGGCCAAGTCAAGTTACAGGTTAAAAATTGAACATATTTCTTTCTCAATATTAGAAATAAAAATTTCCTAATTTAGGTGAACTATCATCATCATCAAAATATCTTCGTTACTTAAATCTTGAATCATGAATAAAAGAGCTTCATCACCAACTTCCTTAACTATTTACAAGCAACATTAGAGATTTGAAAGGAGAGTTGCATGTATGCAATGTAAGATGTAAAATGATTTGACATAATACAGAATTCTTAATTATTGTTAATTCAAATAAATTAGGTTTATAAAGTTACTCCATATGGCGATAATCATAGAAATGCAGTTAATATTGTAAATAAAACTGCTAAACAATGCTGCTATATAGCATTATTAGGCATTTAGTTTCATATAAAAAGTCATAAGTTTTGTTGGTTTACCGGAATTTCCCGTCTTTCAGCAACGTAATTAAGAACTGTGGGGTGACAGAAACACCCCAAACGACGTAGAACGGTTAAATAGACGAATTGAATATATTACTAATGTGATTTCCTTATAATTTTTACATAATTTGCTGCTGTAAATAAATGCAAAATAGAAATTGCAGTAGATTATAATAGAGACATATTTAGCAAAATTTAATTAAATTATTGAACGCTCTGATTATTTTATAAAATAAACGTAATTAATCAAAATATAGCAAATAGCACAATTTTAATATTTTGTAAAACTAAAGAGTTTTTGTCAACATTTGGAGAGAAAAAATTGGTTCTTTATCTGATGGAAAACGAATGTATTTTTAAGAGTTTTTCATTTATTATAGTATGACAAAGTGTTCTGCAGCCCTCTCTGTCATTTTCTTATAATTAACTTTTCTTAGCAGTAAGAAACTCTTGAAATAGTTTTACAAATGGATGAGTAATTGAAATTGTCAATGATTTTCTATATACAAGATAAGCATTAGCCATTTTCAATTTATGGGGATTTTTTATCCATTATTCATTGTTTGAAAACTAAATATTTAAGTGGTCATCTAAACACATGAAATTTGTTTTTTATAATGAGCAATATAATTCAATTACAACATATTGATATATTTATCATTTTTCTCAAAAATACTTTTCAGCTCTTCATAAGTAGACAAACAAAAGTTTCGCATTTACAATTGGTTTTGGACATATTTAAGAAATTATATGTGCTGAATAATTATCCGAATAAAATTTACCTAAGCTTAAAAATGTTGCAATACAATTACAGCAATTTTCTGAAATCGAGTTTCAAATTCTCACTTCTTTTTTTATACATTATAGTATAATTCCACTTGTTTTGATGATTATCCAGGTTTATGATATTACAAATAGATGAAAACCAGAATAGATCAAACCCTAAGTAATTGATTTAAGTTGTCTAGATGAAAATTTGATTTTAAATCAATATTTTCAAAGTCAATTAAATACAATGCCCCCATGGCTACTTTACTAGTGTCACAATCTAATATGAATTCTTTCATGTAGTCGGGGGTGTTCAATAATAGTAACTTCGATAATTCGTTTTGGATATAATATAATTCATCTTGTTCTTCTCATGTCCAAATGAATGGGACTGATTTCTTCATCGATTTTGTCATCTTTGCAGTTTTCCCTGCGATTCTTGGCATAAAACGTCCATAATATTTAAAGAATCCCAGTATTCTTTGTAAATCCCTTTTATTATTTGCTTTTCTATTTTCCTTATCATCTATTTTGCATTATCTTTCATGATTATTTTCCTTTTCTGTATAATCCTTCTGAGGAAAATTATTTTCTCTTTTAGGATATCACATTTATTGCCATTTATTCTTAAGCCTATCTGTAGCGTTCTGTCCAACTTTTCTATATGTTCTATATATATATATATATATATATATATATATATATATCCATTCGTATAGACAGTATGGTGTTTTGAAAGCCGTGTTTGGGTTCCATCTGCACGATCAATGTGAAGTATTTATGTTTGCTTAGGTAATAATGCATGCCCTCTATACTCGGTAGTGGATATGAATTTTTTTTCATTACTTCGTTCAGTTTTCTGAAATCTGTACATAGCCTGTGCTTTTGGCCCTGCTTAACAAACAGTGTTGGGGCAGAATATGGGCTTTTGCTTGGTCTTGTTGTTTATAAGTTCATTCAGTTGTTCAGGAACTCTTCTTACTGGTAGTTTTATTGGTTTGTCTGTTGTTGTTATGATTTTGTGTCTATTGCCTATTGCTTGTTTCACACTTATCTCTCCGTAATTGAAAATCATTTTATGTTTTTCACGTATCATTTTCAGTTTCTCAATTTCCTCCTTTGTTAGATGTTGATTTTTCTTTTATCTCAGGTATTTTGTATTCTTTTTCCTCTTCAGCTTTCCCTATGCCCTTAAATTGACTTTGGGGATTACTTGCCTTTTTTATGGTTTTCATACACTTGTTCTTTAATTTACGATGTGGATTACTTTCCACTTTCATCTATTTGTTCTCTAATTTTCCATTTGAACTACTCACTCCATTATTGTATGCAATCAATTTCCATACTATTCTTATGTTAAATTTGGCATATTTTCCGTAAATTTAATACTTGTTTTTTTAATATTAAAATTTCTATTCACTGCATTCAATATGGGTATTTTTATTTTTTGTCTTAATGCCTTTTTGGTTGTACAACATTATTTCTGCAATTATATTTTCTGCTGGTTTCATCATAAACACTCTACATTGGTAAGGTTGTAATTTTATATCCTTTTCGAGTTTGAATACTATATTTTCTTCTTTGCCTTCTTCTTCTCCTATGTCAATTTCTTCTTCTTGAACTTTGATGGTCTGATTTCCGTAAATTATTACAATTTATATTTTATTAGAAAATCATCTCCCAATATTACTTCAGATGACAGCATGTTTTTGTGAGAGTCAACTACTATTAGTGAGCGCTATTTGCATTCTCACGTTCTTTATCATAGGTTTTGTATCTATGTACTCTCCCAATGCATTTATCAATATATTGTTTGATTTTTGAAGATCCTTTCTGTCAAATCCCAGTTTTGTGGCACATTCATTTGTTATAATAGAGGTGGCTGCTCCCGTATTGATAGCAGTTTTGTTATGATTCCACTTATTGCCACTGTTATTGTATTAATGTTATTCAGATCCGTCATTATCATTATGGGTGCTCGGTTTTGGGGAGGCGCTGTTCCTTCTAGTTTTCCGACTCTTCTTCCAATTGTTAGCTGTCTGTCGCATTTCTGCATTGTCTGAATCAAATAGGTCTTTGTCATCGTAATATTTGTTTTTTAGAGTCCGGAATTCTGAGCCCTTTTTGTCCTTAATTGTAACATTTTACATCTCTTTCTTTTAGTTTCTTAGTTTTTCCGTCCTTTGTCTTAATTTTTATGACGTTTTCGTTTTTCTTATAAGTTTTATTTATTAAATTTTCTTGTAGTTTGATTTGGTTCCATGTTGATACTTCTCGGTTTCATGTAGTTTTTCATAAATTCTGGGATTGTTTTCTAACGTGGCTTGTATGTCAACTGATTTTTTAATCATTTTTTTCAATTTGTCATTAACATCACACTTGATTTCAATTTGTTGTCTTACGTTCTTTAGTAAACCTTTACATATATGAGAAAACAGACCATACTTTGAGCAGTATTGCCCTCTTGAACTTAGCACTACTTGTGACATATAATTTCTGATGTCATCTGACTTCCTCATCTTCATTCTGTTTAAAATTATTCAGTATTGGGTCTTGAAACTTTCGTTTTGGTAATGTTCCAGAAAACTGCCTGCCAACAGTTTATAGTTTTGTTTTGTTTTTGCGTCCAGTATTAAGTAATGTTGGTATGCTGGACATGTTAAATATACTGAGAACCTTGGTGCTGCTGCTTCCTGTGTGAATTTCCTCTCCTTCATGGTTATTTCAAACATTTGGAACCATTCCTCAAATGTGGGTGAGTAGCTGTCAATTTTCTCATTCAATTTTAGCAAGGGTGCCTTACACGGGGCTGTTTCCTCTATATCTTTTTCATTTAGTATTGATTTAGTAAACGAGGGTTTTCTTCCCTTTCACTTTTCGTTTCTTCTTTTATTTTCATCGTCACTGCTTCTGTGTACCTAGGATATTTCTGCACAAGTATTTCTCTTATCAGTGCCTATAACTGTGTTTCCAGTGCCTCGTCGATGTATATGCCTTGCAATTCTTTTTCTTGTGCCTCTCTTCTCTTATATATATATATATATATATATATATATATATATAAAATATATATAAATAGTTCTGAGTTATTAGATTTAGCCCTTAAATTTTTTTAAAACCCGATTACAGAATTCCGCACCCACTCCTAAGTGGAAATCCTGGCCACGCTCTTGTACTTAAGTATGAAGTTTCTTTGCAAAGAAAATAGATGAATGCTTAATTTTCAATTAAAACAACAAATCACTAATTTTCTTAGCGATTGCTTAGTTACCAAAATAGTTAGCTCCAAATATAAATATTTCAAACTAAAATTATTACATTATGAAAAATTATATTAACGATTGATCGTACACTTATATAATAACAATTTTTTCAGAGAGGAAATTGATGTTTGCTTCTTATCTGCTGCCCTTCGTTTTCTCTTCTCCTATATGTCAATTTCAGATATCATTTTGATAAACATTGTTCAACAGATTTGTATGAATTTTCAATTTCGCATTAACAGTGCTACGAATTTATTTCTGGTGTAGAGCTTGCGTCCCGAATACAGTCGTTGTCACTAGCCTGCACAATTGGTTATGGTAGAAATGATGCTTTCATTGTCTCCTTCGAAAATTTTCGGTAATGAATATCATTTATTAAATATGTATTCTCTAATTATAATTTGAATCATAAACTTGTGAAATACATGCAGATAAAATGCTAAACAAATACAGTTTGATTATGAAAAGAACCTGTTTAGGATGCCAGTTAGCTTTATACAAAACTTGAGAAATACAACTAGGCAGTTAATTGCTAATAATTATTAAGGAAAAATAGCAATTTTCTGGAATTAATATAATTATTCCCAGAATTAAGTAGTACATAAACAAGAGTTCGAAATTGCATGCAGTCTAATAAAAATCTGATTTTAATATATCTATGTCAATGTAGAGAAAAGATACTCATCAATCCTGCAGTATTTTTGAATTTTGAATGTTTTGCTGTTCTTGAGTTCAAATCTACATATATTCACTCTCAAAAATGGTACGACATTAGCTTTGATTTCTATGTTAAGGGAGGTTTTACACCCCCTTAGCTATACAAACCATTTTCATTTTAAATTTTAATGTTATTTTGGTAATTATGATTACATACTTTTTTCATGCTATAATAATGATATTTTTTGCAAAATTGGAAGACTATACCCGGTAATAATTAGGCTGTTCAGCCAAAGAGGATGTCGGTTCAGTTCGGTTTTTGCACAAATCGGTTCGGTTTCGGTTTTTACAAACACATGAAAAAAGCAATATCAACATCAAAGATTATTTATTAAGAAATGACAAATTTTTCTTGGCAACAATTAAATGGCGAGCATTAACACCAAGCAATTTAGCACGTTTCTTAGTTATGACATGTGATGATGTTGATCCAAGTCTCTCACTATTTACACTTGACGGAGTTATACACAGCAATTTTCTTGCACACATTGCCAAACCAGGAAACTCTTTAGCATGGGATTTTCAAAATCATAGACAATTATAATTCTCTTCAAATGGCACACATTCTGAAATAATAGCCATTCCTATATCATTTTCCTTTTAATCAATTGTCATTTTTTCATACAGTAACTCTTTTAGAACTAAAAATTTTGGAACTGGAGAAGTGTTGGTTTCAACTGATATTTCATTTGCATGTTCAGACAAAATTTCTGTGACTTGGGACACCAGTTCTGCTTTTTCGTTATCGTTTTTGATAAGAGAAAACTTGAATCGAGGATCCCAAACCATAGCAACCACAAAAAGAGGCTTCCATAGTGAATCAGCAAAACCTGTACTTAGCTCATTGAGAAGGTGGTTCTTAGCAGACATCATACATTCAGACTTAAATGTCAGTCCTTCAATGGTTTTCAGAAGCCCAGATATTGCAGGATAAACACGACAAATTGCCGGATATGAATTACCAGATAAAACTTTTGTTGCCTCTTCGCACTGTTTCAGCAGTTGAATAAGGTTTTCGAGTGATCTCTGTAGATCATTTCTGGAACACCATTCCGTGCTCTCCTATTCAAGTCAGCATCATTGCAAAGCATGTTAATTTCATCTCGATAAAAAACCATTTTTTCCCACATATAAAACCAAGAATTCCATCTTTCTTCAATTGACATTGGAATGGTCGCTACCGGTTTATCGTTGTTCTCCAAGATCTCGCGAAATTTCACTGCAGCTACATCACTGCGTTTGAGAAATGTCGAAACATTCATACATTTTCTTTTCAAGTTCCCAATATTCTCAAAGTTATGCAGCACAGAACACACAGCGAGCTGCAATATATGACACGGAATCCAAGCAAAATTGCACTCTTTTGCGGCATTTTTTGTACTTTCAACTTTGTACTGATCCAATAACTTGTACACGATGTTTGCAACGTTTCTGCCACTGTGAGCTAACCCTTCGCAGTTAAACGGCTCAGCGCCAGCGTGTTAACTTTGAAGTCCCTGTCGATCAATGTCAGAGTTGTTTCCAAATACGATTCTTTATTCACGCCTTTCCAAAAATCAAACGATATGGAACAACCAGCGTCCAAATGTTTCTCCAAAAATTTCTTCACATTTTCTTCAATTTCACGGCAAAGTTCAGGAATTATATTGATCCGTATTGATTTTTCACCAGGAATGTTGTACATCGGATTTAAAGTACCAACAAAATTTCGAAAAGATTTATTTTCTGATATATTGTACGGTGAAAAGGAATCGATAACAAAAATTCCCATTTTCCTATTCAATTCCACTTGTTTTCGATCGTTTCGGTCATATTTTTTTAATTGATGGGAACATTTGATTTATCTTGAGCGATCGCGGTTCTTTTTCTTTTTCATTGTCTTTTTTTAGCTTTCCAATTTCCAATAATTCCTTGTAAATCTTGCCGTGATGACGTTCCATATGCTGCCATAAGTTGCTTGTATTTGAATATTTGCAGGCAATTATTGCACCACAATGCTCCAGCTGGCATGTTGCTTTATCACCGTCCTTAATGAACTTTAGCCAGATGGCAGATTTTGCGACCATTTTACTATGCGCTAATGTATTAACTTGTTTTAGCGCGCACGCATTCGCCTACGCTACGCAATTTAAAATGATTGGCTCACGGCGATGAATTTATTCCAACACAGTGTACGTGTTAAATAGGCCCTACAAAAAACCGAAATTTGTCGCTTCGAAGAAACATTATCGGTTCGGTTTTTAAACATTTGGTTCGGTTTTCGGTTCGGTTCGGGTAACCGCCGATCACTAGTCCACGAGGTAAATTTGAGCACAAATTCGACATTAACAAATTTTCATACAATAGTTAATAGTTATGAGTATATTGAACAATGTTAAGTAATTTTCCACCAACATTTGCTTTAATCTTTGTGATGTAACTTACAAAAATGATTTTTATTGATAGTTGCTTCAAGTCGTTTGCGAAGTCATAAGCCTATATAGGAGCTGTTAGCTAAATTCTTCAGTACAATGTGGTGCATAATCCAAAATCTGTCACTACTTAGATGCAATCCAGGATTCCAAATTAACCAGTTTTGAATTCTTATTTAATCAGAAATTCACCGTGACTCCAGATGACTTTAATTATATCCTTTCATTATACATCGATGAACTTTTAGTTCACTTCAAATTTCAATTTCTCTTTGTCTATAATTCACTTATAGATTGCTAAGCAATATTTAGTTGAATTTGATCATTTTAGCACGCTTTGTTTTACAAATGAATTTATGTATATATTTTATGCTTGAATTTACATGACATTTATGGTTTTGTTTTTAATCATCGTTGTTTGATTTGCTGCAACATTTATAAACGTGATAGTGAAATTATTTGTTGTCTATTAACCTAAGCGAATTGACCTTTGAAAATTTTATTCGATTTGTCCAGTTTCAACTAATTTTCTTCAAGACTATTATGAGATTTTTTTGCTGTTTCAATCTTAGCTTATTTTAATTTCAATCATACATATTTCTGACTTTCTAGAAGCTCACGAGTCATCTTTGCAGCAAGATATTAAAATTCGATAACCAATAAGTTTCTTATTAACGCTAAATTTCCGAATATGTTTATAGGGACACCAACTTTCTTGTCCACATTTTCGAGCAATTTTCACCAAGCATCTTTGGATGAGATATTGACACGTCTTTTGGTGCATGTGCTCCATACAATAGTGATTATTTTTGCTAAAGTGTTTGTTGTATTTGAATTTTTTGAGAATTTATTGAGATTGTAATTTTTTACGGATCATTCAAATTCTCTCCTCCTACCTAAAATTTATATATTCAGGCAGTCTAAAGCACCTAGGAGCAAGTATGTCTAACAGGCCGCCATCAAAACGGTTGACGTGAGCTATTTGTAAAGACGTTTCTGGGGCGTAACACGACAGATTTTAAAATGAAAAATGAAAGCGATTATATTCCTCTAATCCTTTAGTGGTTTCAGATTTTTTAAGAAATCATCAAATATTCTTTAAAAATCCTGAGCTCTTTGAAAGAGTAGCAATGTGCAAAATAAAATACAAACAGCGTTTAAAAATAGTGTATAATGGCACCAAATAGTCATTCATATTTAGTGGTCGCAGTGATTTTTCATGTCTTTGTTGCGGGTGTTTTACCAATTAAAATAAGGGATACAACCTCAATTATCCCCTGACACTTTGTTAAATGTTAATTCATATATTGATTGCAAATTCGCATCAGGCTTACTACCCGCTTGTTACAAATAGATTTCAATATTCATATGAACTTGTGGAAAATTTTCAAATACCTGTGGATTATTGGATAATTCAAATATTTGTACATTTATAAGGTTTTGTTTAGTGAGTTGATGCCGTTAAGCGATGCAAATGCTCAAACAGTGCAGAGTGAACTTAATGAAATTGAACGTGACCTGACGTTGCGAAAGATTCTATGGGACAGTCTTCAAGAGTGGGAGGATTTGGCTGATAATTGGAAAATTACTTCTTTTATCGATTTAAACGTTGATGTCATTCAAAAACACGTAAATAAGTTTACGCAAACGTTGTTTATGCTTGAAAAAGGTTTTTATTTTAACTAACAACATATAGATTTATCTATTTTCCTACATATTTAATACTATGCATTTCCACTATATAAATGTTTTGTTAAAAATTTTTTAATTTTTTTTCAAACTAAATGGCTTACTCCTACAATGAAGGTGTCATTGAAATTGAAAATTTTCAATTAAAATTATGTTTAGGCCAAAGATTTGTGTTATATCAAAAACTTTGAGTAATCCTCAAGCAATTCAGATGAATTTGTTTATATCAATAGTACTAAACAAAATGTTTTACTGTGGATAAAAATCAAATTTTCAGATATCTCAATACCTTATTTTGGTGTATAATTTGTCTTTATACACATATGTATTTTGAATAACTTTCAGTGCTATTTGATAAATTCAAAATGTTTATGGGTTTTATGAAATTATGCGAGAACAGGACTTGTTGGTCTTTTTTCCAGTTTTGCAGGCACGCATTTCATTTTGGCCCAATTCCGTCTCATTCAATATTAAAGTCTTGTCCTCTGACATAATGCTACAGCAAAAGATTTTGACTATTAGAGATAGCGACATCCCGATTTATTAACATGTTTGCAATATTGTACAATATTTTGATCATATATAATTTTCATTTCTCGACTCATTTGACTTGGCTTGCTTAATGTTTAACCAACAGACACAAAAAATTTGTAGGAATATATTGATCCGACTGGAAGCCAATTCTGTAATTCCATACGTAGAAAGACTCTTTTTCCTGAAGCACAAATTACTTATTATGTATTGTCTTTATAAATTAGTTGGATTTATTTAGGACTTCCTCACAACGATGTGCTTCCAATTCTCAAGGACATGGTGAACAGTTTCAAGATAGAACTTCCTGTCATTACGGCATTACGAAGCCCTAGTCTCCGGCCCCGACATAAATCAGAAATTTATGAGCTGGTCGGTACTGAAGCTCTCGAAGAAAAAAATTTCACACTTGGCTCGCTTTTGGAAACAAAGGTCATGCGACACAAAGACCGTATTGCACATATTGCTTTATTGGCTACGAATGAAGCTACACTAGAACAAATGCTTGCTAAAGTTTGTTTTTGTTTACATAGCTATTTAATATTGGATTTGAAAAAATTATTAATATCAGTGTTTTTTAATTGGTATAATACAAAGTGCTACCTATTACTATATATATATATATATATATATATATATATGAA
>CABFPE010000014.1:360212-387832 GCA_900660155.1 Hofstenia miamia
TATATATATATATATATATATATATATGAATTAAAAAATTCAGCTTTAATCAGAAAAACGCTTATTTCTTGGATGCAACAGTGTTTTATCATGTTTAAGACAAAAATAATAGGAACTAGTATTTAATAGGGTATCCTTTTGCAAGAAATACCGATTTTAGCCGCCTTGGTATTGATTCACAATATTTTAATAAAACTATCAGAAATTGCGTACAATTCAAATTGTAGTTTTTACCACAATTGATCCAAATTTTCGAATTCGCCTCCTCATTTCGACTTTTTAAGACTTTCCATAAGTTTTCGATATTAATATCAGGTGATCTTGCTTTATTAACAGAATCCCAGATTTTTCAATGTATTCCATGATTTCTGAACTTTTGTGGCATGTTTTTCACATAGAAGAGGTTGTACATGGGTTTTTAATATTTCGATTTATTTACTTCCAGTCATATTCCTATCCTCCCTGACAATTTTTCGAAGCCCAGAAGCACAGGTAAATCAAAAAAACATCATTTCCAGATGCTCTTCTGACAAACTGCACATGCCTTCCTGATATTTGCACACAACTTCATCCGAAAATATTATCTTCGCCAAGTCGGATTCTGTATTATTCCTGACTTTCTTGCACTAGGAGAATCTTCGTTTTTCTTGTGTGCGTAACAAAAGTGGTTTTCGAACCTGTCTGCGAACATATAGCCCATATTTGCATACAATTCTTTTGCTAATGGCCCAATTCGATGGTTTCTTTTATAATGTGAAATAATTGAAGATACTGTTTGCTTTTGTATCTGAAGAAATTCGCCAATTTTTTTCTGCAGAATTTTTTCAGGGAATTTTGAAACTATAATTTTTCGGATGTCGAAGGAAATAGTTTCACAATGCATTTTGCTGTGAACAATGATAATAGTGATCTGCAATTGGCAGAAATGTTATGTTTAGACCTATTTGCTAAAAGGTGCACCACGAAAAGTGCCATTAACAATGAATAGAACAACGTTAATGTTAAAAACATTATTCCAATCTATTATTCACAAGGCCTATGTATTTGCTAAGCAGACTTGTCAACGACCCGAGATTAACCACTGTATTTGATATATAACGACCCCAAAACGAGCCTATTTTTTCAAAGCAAATTTATAGTTCTGCTTGTTATTTTGATTATGCAGATTTTTCTTATTTTTTTTCATTCAGTATGCCTTTCTTATAATCTCATTTAAAAAATGTTTATTAAATGATAAGAAGAGCTATGTGAAAAATTCTTTGAGCGCAATATTTTTAAAAAAAATATCGAGCTAAAACGAGCCTCATGGAAAGATTTTATGTGGCGAGCCGAGCTTACCCAAAATTTATATTAGCCGAGCTTAGAAATTCGGCTCGTTGAAAAGTCTGTTGCTAAGTAAAGAAATTTTAGAAAATTTATTGTATGTTGATATTTTTTATTCGGATCGATTCGAGTCGAATCAGTCTCTTAAAATTCGAGTCTAGTTGAGTTGAATTTCGAATCTCGAGTCTTGCACATAGGAGTAATTGTAAATTCACTACTAAATAATCAACGGTTTTCCCATTACGAAAAAATACATTCTTGCTGTTACATTTATAATTGGCAAAATGTGAAATTGATAATTATGGCATATAGATATAACATTAGGCAATTAATGCTGATATTATTAAATTAGAGAAAGGAAAACCTATCAAATAAAGTGTAAATTTTGTTTACCAACTTAAAATCACCAGCTTTGCTAACGAAGTTTTAATATAAATTTTATGAAAGACTTGAAAATGAATCTCGATGTTAAAAAATTCAAAACAATCCAATCACAAGGGAGATGCTGTTAGTAAATATCATTCGATAAACAATATGGCTCAACCCAATGACTTTGAAAGAAAATTATATTATTATTTTTAATTAAGCAAACATATAAGGCACAATTTAGGAACCAAATAACAGAACTTGACTCGACTCAACCTAAGGCACAATTTAGGAAGCAAATAGCAGAACTTGACTTGACCTTTCAATATATAATTGGTTATTGTTTATTCTGCTTAATTGTTATTCACTTACCGTAGGCATTAGTTTTTGTAGATACTTACAGGAGAGCCTTGGAGATAATCACAAAAGTTTAAATTTTTAGTTAATCTTAAAGAAATAATCTTTCGAGTATTCGAACTTAGGCTATCAGAACTATCGCTTGACCGAACAAAGCGACGCCTAGAGTAATTGGATAATTAAGAGTCTACTGTATAGAACTTTGATGTTTTACTAATCTGATTCATTTTTTAAATTAGTTCAAATGCTAGAAGTGAAATATTTTTATGTATTCTCTCATCAATTTAGGATTGTGCAATTCACATAATTTATCCTTTAGGTAGTTGACACATGGAATTCATGTGAATTTCGATTGACTGCTCATCAGAACCGTGACGTGAGCATAATTGCAGGTGCGGACGACATTCTCGCAACTTTGGAAGAAAGTCAAGTAGTGATTGGTACTATTCGAGGCAGTCGGTTTGTTGGACCTATTCGGCAAACAGTTGAAGAATGGGAAAGACGTTTGAATTTATTCAGTCGCACTCTCGATGAGTGGATGACTTGTCAAAGGAACTGGATTTACTTGGAGCAAATATTTTCTACGCCTGATATTCAAAGGTAAGTGTTCCAAATATAATTGATGCATATTGTTACACTCCATATTACGACCCTGCAGATATTCTGAATTTCGAATCGAATATTCGATTCTAGTCGAGCTCGACTCCAAAACTTGGATGATCACAATACTGAAATCAACAATTATTAAACTCATATATGAACACAGCCAGTTCACTGCTAGAATATTTTTATGACACTAATTACCATATAAAGTTCAACACGCTCTTAACATGTATTACTAAAAAACAAATAACACATGAAGAATATTCATATAATTCGATGCAATCTTTGTTACTGGAATTTTAAAATAAAATTAAAAATTTTATTCCATTCTAGATTACTAATAATATTTTAAGTGATTTTATACTTTAAGTTATTTTTAGGCAACTACCTACAGAATCCAAACTTTTTTCTAACGTGGACAAGAGTTGGCGGGATATTATGCGCCGAACAGAGGAACATCCTAACGCACTTAAGTCCTGCACTACTCCAGGAATTCTTGAACTTCTCCAGACAAGTAACACAAATCTTGAAAAGATAATGAGATGTTTAGAAGATTATCTTGAAACCAAGCGTCTGATTTTCCCTCGTTTTTATTTTCTAAGCAATGATGAATTGCTAGAAGCTCTTTCCCAATCCAAGAATCCCATTTCCATTCAACTACATTTGGTGAAGTGCTTCAGTAATTTAAAGTCTTTAGACATTGTTGTTTCACCTTCAAAGCAATCGTTTACCATCGGTTCTATGACGTCATCAGAAGGTAAGTCTGATTAAGAGTTTGTCTTAATTGAAAAAATTAAAGCGAGCGATTACTACCCCTATCAACAAGGATTCATGGACCATTGAGGGCCCATTATTGTTTCCATTTATTGACTAATATTGGCGTTTGGTCGCTTGGCCATTTATGGCCCAATGATAAATCCAACAATGAGCCAATAGTGAAGACTTTTTAAGCTTTTTTTACAAATTATTCTTCGGGCACAAAATACAATGCTCAACTTTTTTATTAGAATCATTCCAATAAAATATCAAATAAACATATATAAATTAACTGCAATCACTATGGTGATATTTTTTTACACAAACTATAATTTATTACTAAACTAATTTATATTCATTGTTTATAATGTAAATATATTTGAAAATATTTGATAATATCTTTTTGAAATCATTTGAACTTGCTTAAAAAACTCTATTATTGGCTCATTATTGGATATATTGCTGGGTCATGAATGGCCCAGCGGCTAAATGCCAATAATGGCTGATAATAGCAACAATAATAGGCCATCAATGGACCATGAATTCTTGTTGCTTGGGGAGTTATTTGATATTCTGAAATGACGACGTATGCACCTATTCATTCCATAGTGGTAATCGGGTGTTAAATGCATATGCATAGAGTATCTAAATATAATCATTAATTTTATATCAACCCACTTTTAATGTGATAAGTGAAACATTATATTCGATATAATCACTAAAACATTTTTGTTAAAATATAGCGTTGTGGTTTTCATTGACAAAAATAGTATTTGTTATTTTTAATAGTTTCTCAGTATGTAATAAATGTGTGCGTTTTTTGCAAAAGATTTTCAATAACTTTTGTAAAATCTGGAAATCCTTACTACGTACAAATTTGTTCAATACTTTAGTAGTGTGTTTTTAGGTGAACAGATCACTTTAACAAAAACAGTTCGTGTTCGAGGATCAGTTGAAACTTGGTTAGGAAATGTTGAAGCAGGCATGTACGATACTGTCAGACGAAGTACAAAATTGGGTCTAAAAAGTTACTCAGCCGATAATATCACAAAGTGGGTTTTTGATAATCCCGGACAAGTTATTTCAACAGTGGTAATTTGCCTTTTTATTTGTAATTGTATATTAAAATTAGTTATTTCTTACGGACATGGTTATGGGGGTATAAACATTGTGTGATTCTACGGGAATTTTTTATTTCTATTTTACCCCAGTGTAAGATGTTCATTGTAGATGTAAAACCCTTCTTTAGTTTCAAGTGGTATATTGTTCAGAAGTAGTTAAATGCTTTTCCGAAGCCAACACCCTGTCTTCATTGAACGAGTATCTCACTCTTCTGCTGTCTCAATTGAACTTGCTAACTACACTTGTCTCGCGACCGCTCTCTATGAATCATAGAAGTGCCTTAGAAGCATTGCTGACCATTAGTGTTCATGATCGTGATATTCTTCAAGATCTTATTGCTGGATCGGTCGTTAATGAAAATGATTTTGAATGGGCTAAGTATGCTTCAAATTTTATGTGTTAAAGTTTTCCAAATTATTATCTGTTTTTTTTAATTCATTATTATTAATGATTTTTAGACAACTTAAGCACACATGGGATGAGTTTCAACAAATTTGTACAATAAAACAAATCGTGTGGACATTTGAGCATGGTAATGAATACCTTGGTTGTTCACCACGTCTTGTTGTGACGCCCTTAACAGACAGGTAGCATTTTTTCCAAATTTTTAATAACACTCTCAGTTCTCATGTACATAAATCAACTGATACCAAAATATATATATGCTACTTTTATAAACATCATTGTCAGTGGCGTTAATTTTTTTTCTTGATTAGGAGGGATAGCATTTTATGTTAATAAAAATTTGATACAAAAGACATAAAAATAACGTTAAACATACAATGTATATTATACTAGTCTAAAATTATAACCACTCCCAACTTTTTTTGATAAATGTAATAGAATGAACTACTAGCAGGAAAACGTTATAATGATGCTGATATGGAGGGCTGATTGCAATTTTCATTTCATATTAATTTTAATTAACTATTTAAAAATTGCTAAAATAATTATTTTTAGAGGATAAATCATGATTATTTCAAAAATTGAAAATTTTGAGAGGCTGATATATCCCCCTATCCCCCCAGGAACGACGCCCATGATTCATTGTGTTTATGGAATAATATTTTAATTTATTGTTATTTAAATNAAACATCATTGTCAGTGGCGTTAATTTTTTTTCTTGATTAGGAGGGATAGCATTTTATGTTAATAAAAATTTGACATAAAAATCATAATAAACATACTAAACATACAATGTAAATTAATAAAATGAAAATATAAAATCGAAATTTATTGCTTACCACATAATATTCTTTTTGTTTCTTGTTGGCCATAAGCATTAGTAAACTAATGCCCATGTTCCACAGCTTTTGTCTAACATTTTTGCAATATTAGGCTCATAAACACGTTCAACCAGGGCTGCCTATTGTCCGCATGACACAGTATGAGCTTGGCTGGTTTACTGCTACTAACTACTTCAGCCTCTAAAATAGTCTAAAATTATAACCACTCCCAACTTTTTTTGATAAATGTAATAGAATGAACTACTAGCAGGAAAACGTTATAATGATGCTGATATGGAGGGCTTATTGCAATTTTCATTTCATATTAATTTTAACTAACTATTTAAAAATTGCTAAAATAATTATTTTTAGAGGATAAATCATGATTATTTCAAAAATTGAAAATTTTGAGAGGCAAAATCGTGTGGACATTTGAGCATGGTAATGAATACCTTGGTTGTTCACCACGTCTTGTTGTGACGCCCTTAACAGACAGGTAGCATTTTTTCCAAATTTTTAAGAACACTCTCAGTTCTCATGTACATAAATCAACTGATACCAAAATATATATATGCTACTTTTATAAACATCATTGTCAGTGGCGTTAATTTTTTTTCTTGATTAGGAGGGATAGCATTTTATGTTAATAAAAATTTGATACAAAAGACATAAAAATAACGTTAAACATACAATGTATATTATACTAGTCTAAAATTATAACCACTCCCAACTTTTTTTGATAAATGTAATAGAATGAACTACTAGCAGGAAAACGTTATAATGATGCTGATATGGAGGGCTAATTGCAATTTTCATTTCATATTAATTTTAACTAACTATTTAAAAATTGCTAAAATAATTATTTTTAGAGGATAAATCATGATTATTTCAAAAATTGAAAATTTTGAGAGGCTGATATATCCCCCTATCCCCCCAGGAACGACGCCCATGATTCATTGTGTTTATGGAATAATATTTTAATTTATTGTTATTTAAATAAATATATTAATGCAAATATCAAATAAAACTATTACAACCGCCTCTATGGTTATTGTAATGCCAAGAGTGTTATATTTCAGTTATAAAAAGTTGTTTTTGTTTCAATCGCACAATATCTTCAAAGTTATAGTGAAACTCACCTAATTGTGGAGGGTTTACATAATTTGAAATGTTTCACTTACAAATATAAAAAAGATCACCATCTTGATTCAACTTCATTTGAGCAAATGAATTAGGTAGACACAGAGTGTGCACAAAATTTAATAATTTTGCAAAAATTTATATTGTTCAGAAAGAATTAGATTAAGCAAAAGATGCGTATTATTGCATGTTTTATAGTTATTGACCGCTTTAAGAATAATATACATGTGATTCAGTTTCTGTTACGTTGAAATAATAAATCTTTTAAAACTTATTCTTTCTAAGTTTCGTTGAATGCAACTGTTTAGATGTTATTTGACACTGACGAGTGCAATGCATTTACATTTGGGTGGCAGCCCTGCTGGTCCTGCTGGTACTGGTAAAACTGAAACAGTGAAGGATCTTGCAAAAGCTGTTGGAAAATTCTGCGTCGTATTCAACTGCTCCGAGAGTCTTGATTACAAAGTATGTATTAATAGGTAGAATAACTGCATTCCAAATCAAGCACACGTTTGCTTTTATATTATATTATAAGTTTGCTATTTAGTCTTATTAGGCCTGCTGGGATTCCCGCTCCCCCCCCACCCATTTTATTATTATTCAAAAGGTTGTAGAGTTTTATTACTAAGGCCTGGTGACTTCTTATATTTGTGTTGTTAAGTGTCATAGTTCCTTAATAATATTTTCTAAATATCTGTTTAATTTATCTATGGTATGGTTTTTCAAACGAGGCTATAGCGCTCAAGTATTTCAATCTTACAAAACTTAATATTTTTGTTAGTTTGCAAACTGTAAGTAAAATATGCACAAAATTATATTTGATAAGTTAGAAATGAGTTCTTGGATTGAATTTCGTATTTTCCAACTGGTAAAACAATTATTTACTTTATTTCAAAAAATTTCCAAATTCTTAGCTTTGATCGCGTCATCAAAAATAATAATGACATCACATTTCTGAAGTTTCTAATTTGATTGTAGTGATATGAATAATATTTGTGCCGGGTTTTGTTTTAATATCAAATCCAGATTTAGATAGGGGAGGCAATCTTCGTTCACCAGGCTCGGAGAACCTATAAAATCCTTGGTCGAAAAGGACTAAGAGGATTATTCTTATGATGCGAGTAGAATTTTTCCATATTGTTATTAAAATATATGGAACTGGAATTTAGATGATGGGAAAATTCATAAACGGCTTGGCGCAGTCAGGTAGCTGGGTATGCTTCGATGAGTTCAACAGGATTGATGTTGAAGTTTTATCTGTCATTGCTCAGCAAGTTCAGAGTATTCGTGCTGCCAAACTGCAAGGCGCCACAAGGTTGATGTTTGAAGGACGGGACATCAAGCTCAACGCTTCATGCGGCATTTTCATTACAATGAATCCTACTTATGCTGGAAGAGTAGAGCTTCCAGATAACTTAAAAGCGCTTTTTAGACAGGTTCATATTTTGATATAACATTAATTTTCATTTAAATTGAGGAATTTCTGAATTTCACATTTATTGAACATTTCAAAATTTGGAGAATGTTCTCAAGAAAACCAAGAGTTTAGGTTGCAATGATGGTACCTTATTATGCATTGATTGCTGAAATCATGTTGTTCTCTGAAGGATTTTCGTATGCTAAAACTCTTTCCAGGAAGCTAGTGAATCTTTACCAAATTGCAAGCAAACAGCTTTCTCAACAGGTATTGTTAGTTTTAGTGATTTTTCTCAACTTTCATTTAGGATCATTATGACTTCGGTATGCGGGCTATCAAATCTGTATTGGTTATGGCTGGACATCAAAAAAGCAACGCATTAATAGAGTAAGAAAACTTTATTTATTCGATTTTCATATTTTTAAAGTCGTCATGCATACAATGTGGTCATAGCAATAATTAATTTTAGTAAACATAATCAAGTTATTTCACATCTTGCTGTTTTAGTTATTGTTTTCAAACCTTTTGCGAAAAATTGTAGTCTAAAGTGTTTGACATCAAAACATAGTGATGTATTTACTTGTTTCTATTTTTTAGAGAGAGCTTTATTCCAAAATTAAATATTGTTAATTTCAACAACAGGTACCGGACTGTAGATACATGTAGTATATCAATTTGGAAATGTGTAACCTTATATTTTTGAAATACGTATACTTTATGTTTATTAATTCAAGGTTCCCTAGTTAACCTATTGATATTATTCTAGGCATTCAAGTGAACCATTTACACTTGAAGAAGAATCTTACATACTAATACAGTCTCTTCGTGACGCAAATTTGCCGAAATTTATTGCGGAAGATTTGCCCCTATTTGAAGGAATCTTAGAAGATTTATTTCCTGGAATTCGTACTCCACCCAGTAATACAACTCTATTAGAGGTATATATAAAAACCAGAATCAATTTCATGTTACACATTCGTGTGTTAATCAAATGTTTTAATTTTGTAATTTGAAAGTTGACATTATTTTTGATATTTTAATGTAATATTTTGTAAACTACATTGTTATAGAGAAGTATGAATTACAGGAATTCTTTATATTATCTTTCAAGTTGCCAGTCCATGTATGATTAACAATTCCTTGTGCTATTTTAGTGACTATTTGTTGTTGGATTTCGCTCAATTATTTTCGTTTAATTCGATGATCTGTTCATAATGCATATGGTATTTCTCGAAAATTATAAAGAGTTTTCTTACTTTCGTGGCAATATTCCTCTATGAAATTAAATCATTTCTAATTTCACATTTTATGAAAACAATGTTGTCTAATAAATATGATAGCCTTGGAATTCCAGTAAAACGTTTTGCCACGATTTGACAATTTGACCAGGTACATTTTAGAAAGCCATCGATTTAGCCGTCTCGGATCTTGGCTTAGAACCGTGGCCTAAGCAAAAGGAGAAGGTCATTCAGTTGCACAGTCAAATTTTATCGCGTCATGGTGTGATGTTGGTAGGACCGACCACAGCTGGTAAATCTGTAACCAGAAGTATTTTACAACGGACACTAGTTTACCTTCCTCTTGTTAACAAAAATGACGACGAAGCCACTCTCAAAGGATTGGTATTAAGAATTTTATTGTATTTAAAGTTATTAAGTTTTCCAATAACACATCAACTTTTTCATTTCAATGCTTAGCATTGGGCTCTTAGTTGTTCTATGTTTTGGGGCAATCTTCCTTTTTTTCTTACTCAACGCTGGCCAAGAACCAAAATTCCGTACTTTGTTATGCTAGTAATACAAAGTTGTTACTAACTTAAGATATGCAGAGTGATCCTATTACGTAAAAGTCCTCATTTTTATGTTCCACACAATTATTATTTTCCATCGATGCTACTACTTTTGAAATGCCTGTGAGTCTTCGGCTTACCGAAGTCCTCTTTGCTAAGATATCGTAATACAATCATTTGAAACTGCTTTTTGATTATATGAAATTAATTGTTAAGAATATGGAATACCAGACTACGAAAATCACGCCTTTTATTAATCGCTTTAAATTCATTCTACTTTTTTAAGATTTTAGCGAATTACTATTAATTTGGAACACATATTTGGCCATTTATATTTTTTTGGTTTTGCCCTTGATCTTAATACTAATGCAAAAAAAAATTTTTAATGTAACTTTAATGTATCTGTATTTCAGCTGGCAGAGGAAAATGCGGTTTGTATTTAAAGCCTTCCCTCATTTAGAATTTAATATCACTTTGATGTATGTAATACACACTAAAATCAGTATGAATTTCTTTGTTCTAATTGATGTTTCGAATTTTAATGTGTATTACACTTTTTGAATTTTTGTTTCATTTATGTTACTATGTCCACCCCACGTTACTCGCCCTACCATAAAATGACTTCGAAATTGAACTTAATTCCTGATATTACTGAGACCCTTCAACAAGATTATTAAGTAGTCTCAATGTTATATTACCGATAAAAGTATATTTCAATTTTTTCAGTTTCGGAATTCTTGAATTTTAGGAGTTCTCTGAGATAGGCCTTACTTGGTAGGGAAATTTATCTATAAATATTCTTAAGTATTGGAACTGCGTTTGGTCATTGTATGTAGTTATGATTGAAACATTGATAGAGATTTTTGCAGGTGGTCTATAATCGTTAGAGGAAGATACAAATGAATATTAGGTTACTATGCTCAAGTCTTGGAGGAAATTTCCTAAAATCATTAGAAGTTTGTTTTTATGGGACTAGATAATCTTTATGATTCACTCCCATGTTTTTAATGGGCATTAAGTTGATTGTAAACTATTCGAAAGAATTGGGTCTACTAAAGTATTTAGTTGTGTTTCACTTAAATAAGCATTGAGAAAGATTAAGTGATATTACACTTTTATAATTTTGGCTTTGAGTAAGTTTCCTTTAAATGAAGTCATTCCATGTTTTCAACATTTTTCGTTGCAATTCCATCAAATTGTTTGTTGTTTAAATAAAATGTATTCCTGGATTAATACTTTTAAGATATTATTTTGGTCTATAGGGTTGTGATTAACGCACATTTTGATATCATCTTAGTTCTCAACTGAATATTATTTCGAAGGATTTCTTAATTTTTTCCCTGTGTGGTGTATTTAAGAGTGTGTTATTTAAATGTTTGTTCCTACTATTGACTTTTATCCTCTGTCAAGAAATCGCTGAACACTCTATCTGTTTTTTATCAGCTGATAAAAGTCGATAGTCTGAGCGCTCCATCCGATTTTCTTGCAAAACAACTAAAGGCCATGCTACACTGCGGATTTTTGTCCAAACTTTTGTCAGGATTTTTGTGTGCTACAATGCTTATTTTTGTTTAAACAAAAATCTGGACAAAAGTTTGGACAAAAATCGTCAGTGTAGCACCCCCTTACATTACTGCAATCTGATAGTTTATCATCAGAAAGGGTACTAAACCTAGTCGAATAGCTACTTGAAAATAATTACTCAGTTGAGTAGGAAACAGACTTGTGAAACACCCATTATTAAAGTTAAAATATTTCAACGTCAAAATATGCAAACATTATTTACATTTCAAAACAGACCAATCATTGGACAGATGTTGTTATTTCTCTTACTGTCAATCAAAATATAATTGGAGCTGGGAAATCGTTCCCAATATAGATTTTTCATCAGATGATAATTTATGGATAGTCTGAACGCTATTCTAACTCCGGTTTTTTTGATAAAAAATCAGATGACAAAAAAAATCACCATTGTGAACAAAAATAATTGCATTTTCGACTAAAATCTGCTGATAAAAGTTGATAGTGGGAACACACCTTTACATAGCTATAATTAAATTTCATATTTTTTATTTATGTTAGAATCATCGTAGAAGAGGTCATGTCGAATCAGTTACTTTGTATCCAAAATGTTTAACTCTTGGAGAACTATATGGAGAAATGAATCCCAATACTCTTGAATGGCGTGATGGACTTCTGGCAGCGTCAATGCGGAAGTTCGTTAAAGAAACTAGTAAATCTCAAGATGATGTTAAGACTAAGGTTCGTATTCTCTTCCAAGATTTAATTTAATATTTGTATTTAGCAGGTTTCTGAATCAACTACTGATCAGGTATTTTTATTCATTTTGATTCCTTATTTATTTTCGGTCATTGTTTTTAGATTAAAGATTGGAAATGGATTGTTCTTGATGGTCCAGTAGATACACTTTGGATTGAAAATTTGAATACCGTTCTTGATGATACCAAGATCTTGTGTCTTCCAAATGGAGAACGGATTGGTCTGGCGAATAACATTCGTCTTATATTTGAAGTTGATCATCTTACACATGCAAGTCCCGCAACTATATCTAGATGTGCGATGGTCTACGTTGATCCACTTCATTTGGGTTGGATTCCATACTTCAATAAGTGGTTGAGAACATTACCTAAAGATGTATGTGCATCTATAATACTACATATACATGCAATTATACAATTATAATCATTTAATGTATTTCATGTTTACTTTCTGATTTTAGTTCCCAAAGCATGGTAATGAATATCTTGAAAAGATGTTTAGCTATTTTATCCCACCTGCTTTTAAATTTTTAAGTGAACATGCTGGTGATCAATACATTAAAGCGCCTGAACTATCCATGGTAATTACTCTTTGCAATCTTCTCTCAGGGTTCTTGGAATTTCTGCATATTAATGGTGGCTTCGGTGCAACAGTAATTGGTAAGATGAATTTATTTTAATATTTTAAGCTTCTACTCAACTCTAAATTGTGAGGTAATATTTGCTTTTAGATGAAGATTATGATCCTTCTAAAGTAAAACCACGAAAATCTAAAAAGTTAGTGCTTTTTATGTATATTCCTAATTGAAGATGTGATTGATTCAAATTCAATTTATTTTTTAGAGGAAACAAATGGTTCTTAGAAAAACACCCCTTGGAATTAAATTTTTTGTTGGGTAAACTCTTTGTGTTCTGCTACACTTGGGCATTTGGTGGCAACTTTCGACGACTTGATGATGCTGAGGATCAAGATAACGCATATTCGGATGTGGGATATGAGTTCGACAATTTCGTTCGAGATGTTTTTGAAGTTGATCCTCCATATGGTATGAGTTTTTGATAATTGTTTCACCTGATCTGCGTTTTCGCAAAATTGTGAATTTATATTTTTTGAAGTTTAAAATATTTAACTGTCTATAAAGCAATGACATTCATCGGTTCTAATAACATACCCTGTAATGGACTTTTCTAGGTGTTAGGCTTCCTTCTGGCAATCTAACCGTCTATTCATATTTTGTCGACCTCATCAACAATATGTTCATTCCATGGAATAAGTTAGTGCCTTCAACGAAATATCTTATTGATAAAGGCATTGGACCTGGAATCGGTATGTTTTAAATGATTTAAATGTGTCCTGTACTTTCATGTTGTAGCAGCTAAGCATCAAAAAGGTAATTATGTTGTCATGTCATGCCAGTAGCATATCCATCCTTGATTCTAAGCTCTTGAACGTTTTAAAATTTGATTTTATTACCATATCATCTTGATTGTATTCATGAATCACTCGTTTATAGAAACTACTATCATTGATAATTGATCACACTTGAAGTGTTTGTTTTGGCGTTGTTTAGAATTATTAAACTCCAGTTTATTATTTTCACTTTTCTAAGAGAACAAAAATGCTTATAATATTAATTTTTTAAAAGTATTGGACTAAGATTCCCTAGTGCAACACATAGCAATGCAACAGTGAAAAATTATTAAATAAGTATTTCTTCATTAGTTATTAAAATTATAATGCTTACCCCTTTCCCACATTTGTGTATCTTTCTTTAGTAATTAGTTTTTTCAGGAAGCATATCATAGTAAATCAAGTAAGAACTTTCTATTTTCTTTTATTGTTTCTTCGTTTGATCATTACTTTATAGAAGAAAAGTCGTTCCTGGAACAACTTAGCAGTGAATCACGTATGTTAAGAATGTGTTTGCCCGTTTGTTCAGGTCTAAGTGAGATTTGATTTAGTTTACTTATTAGTGTTGACTTCTTTCTAGGCAGTTAGCGATCTTTTTATTTTTGTGCATTGCAGATACTTCTGTTTCAAATTTAATATGCAACCACTTTTCTCGAATTTATCACGGAATTAACGTTTCGGGTTAGTACGAACGCTTTCAAGTTTCTAGGAAAACTACTGTTGTTGTTAAAATCTACATGTAAAAAATGTATTAGAGTCACCACACTTTGTGAAAATCTTAAATCGATCATTAGTTTCATGTTTTAATTTAAATGCACTGCCACAAAATTTAATTTTGTTTTAGATTTTTACAAAATGCTTTAATTGGTAATTTTCCCGGCTACCTTTACTAAAACGGATATATTCTGTTAGTTTTAGGAATTTCTAGTTTTACACTTTCCATTGCATGGAATTGTTAAATCTCGTTCTCAATCTTTTATCTAACAAGCATGCTTTAGGAGGTCCAATGAAAATTGACCAAATGTTACAATTAGTTCCTACAGTGGACTATGTCCGTTACTCGTTTCTAACAACAATTCTGCTACTAAACAAGCAGCCAGTGATGTTGACAGGTGAGATTTATTAAAGTTGTTCTTCAACGCGGACATTAAATAATAAACAAGATTACCCTAAAACAGAAATTCTTAAGATGCATAGATCTTTGATTGGTTGATTTTAGGAGAAACTGGAGTCGGTAAATCAGTTTTGGTACATAATCTCTTAACTAAACTATCTGAGCCTTCTGGACTCTCCACTCAAGGAGGGTCTGTACTAGGACGAGTTCTCAATTATTCCGAAAAGGATACTGATGTCCTTGACAACGTTAGCCATCTTTTGGCCTTGGCTGACTCAAGAGATAGAGGTAAGCTTTCGTATTTTTGATATATCAAAATTTCTTTCTACAGAGGTTTATTTAGTATAGTTTTTAATAAAATCTTTAAAAAGAACTATTTTAAGGTGGAACAATTGACAGTACAATTGATGAAACCCAAATGTTCTCAACAGCTGCTCGTGAAACCTTAAAAACTTCAGTTACTCATACGATTCTGCCTTTCTCCGCATGCACTTTGCCCATTCGGGTACAAACACAAATAATGCACCATTTAATCAAAAAGAGCAAAGATGTTCTTGCAGGTCCCAAAGGCTGCAGAGTTGTTGCGTTTTTTGATGATCTTAACATGCCTACTCCAGAGAAATTTGGTGCCCAGCCGCCACTTGAACTGCTTCGAGAACTAATTGAAGTTGGTGGTTTCTTCGATTTACAAAAGCTAACTTGGAAGGTTTCATTTCATTGATTTTTGAATTTTTGAAATATCAATCTAATTTATCTTGAATTAAGAGAAAAATTGATTTTCCCCAACACAGATGAAACTATTATTGTGTATGGATTAGTTTTGAAATATTTATCATCTGTTTGCGGCGAATTTCTTAATTTTGATGTTAACTTAGTATATATCTAGGAGATGTGTATTCTTTTACATGATGAGTTTTATGACATACAACAGCTTTCAACAAAATTGTGCCTAATTAACGTTAAGCTTAATAAGCTAGCTACAGAATATGTATTCTGAATTAAAATGTCGTATAGTTTTCAAGATATTTCTCTATAAATTACTTAAAATTTTAGTATATTCATGATGTGTCCATTGTTGCAGCATGTGCTCCACCTGGCGGAGGTCGGCATCATTGCAGTCCGCGATTATTAAAGAATTTTCGGTATCGCTTATTGTATAATTTATTAATTTATATCTTTCAATTTGATTAAATCTTCAAATAGTTCAAATTTAAACGTTAATCTGCATTTCCATTTAAATATATTTTATGTTTTTACTAAGTAAACATTTAGTAACGTTTGAGGCCAACATTTTTTATAGCATTACTAAATTTTCGTGTCTAATTTTTTAATGCAATTTACTTAAATTTAAACTAAATTTTTCTCGTATCCGGCAACTCATTTATCAGATGAGGCTGCAAATATTGAATAATGTAGTACCAAATTCTCATTTATTATCATTTCAACTTGTGAAATGGTTATTTTAATAAGTTTTTAAGAAGTTCAAAACTTGTTTTTCATATCTTGATTAACAAATTGAAAAAAAATTTCCCAATGTGGGTGCTTCGATGCAGAAGCGATTTTTAAACTATTTTTCTCAGTAAATTTGCAATAAAAATGATTTTTTTGTAAATCTTGACACTCAAAAAATTTTTTATACATTAAGCTTCTTTCATTTTCTTTAATACAGTAGAGCTCCTCTATAGTGAATTGCGGTTGGTTACTATAGAGGATTCAGTTCATTATTGAGGATGAAAAAAATTCTTCAGTTACTCTTGTATTTATTGTAAGTATATAGCAAACGCTGTGATCAGGGTAACTACAATATAACAAAATATTGGTACATCTTGTTAATGTATATTTGTTACATTTACAGATATCAACATATTAAACAAAATGTTTAGTACATAAAATAATTACATTTATAACATCTGAAAAAATATAATTATTGCATATTTAATTCTTATACAGAGGAATTCCAAATGAACTAGGAAATATCACACCATGAAGCTTGATTATAGTAGCATTTTTAATAGAGAAACTTCATTACAGAGGAAGAATAATCATTATAGTAGGAGTCTATTATGGAGGAAGTCTATTATAGAAGAAGTTCATTATAGAGGATGTTCACTATAGAGGAGTTCTACTGTATTTTAATTTTTAAATAACTCTTTCCCCAAAGATAGTTTCGAAATTGCAATAAAATATCAATTCTGCCGCCGAAGTTATTGCCTGAATATTGCCATACTGCAATACGTTTTAGGTGGGTTTCTATTTTGCGTCTGTTGATTGGCTCATTGCTCTTTGGAAATGTTCGTTACATTAAATGTTAAGCACATTCAGATGTTAAATGTGACAGATAATTTTTTATCAATAGTTGATTATGTCTAATTAATAAGCTAAATTTGCGTTCAGTTTGAATATATTTTAGAATGTTTGCCCTTCCACATCCGTCGCAGTCTTCTATGCAACATGTTTTCACTGTTCAATTGGGACTTTTCCTGGAATCTCAAGATTTCCTTCAAGAAGTCAAGCAACATAGACAATGTCTTGTGAACACATCTATTGGTGTTTATCTAAACATTAGTCGAACTTTAAGGCCAACACCTGCGAAGACTCATTACACGTTCAACTTAAGAGATCTCGCTCAGGTAATATCAATAATATTAATCAATGAAAAACTTCTTAGCTTATGCTTATGTCGAGAAATAAAATCTTTATGCGTGAACAGAGTATATTTTGAAGTGGATTTGAAAACGAAAATATAATATGTTATGGAGAAGTTTCTTTGTTTCTGAAAGATTAGACTTGTACTTACAAAACTTTCGGCTAAACTCTGACATGCTGCTAAAATTTCTTCACTTAATCTTTCACATATGGTAAAGCAATGGCACTTATTTATAATCTAGTTTTATGTTAGTTGATGTGGACCAATATTAGCGTGTGTTTTGCTTTTCCAATAATAATTAGTGATACTTGGTTGTTTGTATTTGTATCCTGGACTGATAGAGAAAATGTAAGGCTCACAGAAGCATATGAGCGATGTTGTAAGCAACTTCTTTGAAATTTATAAATTTGATTGAAAATTTAAATTCCTTCTATTTTCTTGATTACGAGTTCAGATAGGGCAAAAGGATGTGAGTTATTATATGTTTAATATTGTCTCTTAGGTAATCAAAGGTCTCTTCCAAGCCGATGATACTGTAATCGTTAGTCGCGATACTGCTGCCCAACTGCTTTGTCATGAAATCACACGAGTGTTTCACGACCGGCTTATTGATATAGAAGATAGAAATATCTTTTTCAATCTGCTTGCAGAAGAACTTCACAATCATTTCAAGGTTTTCCTAAATTTTATGTTTTACAAAATGTAATTATATTTACTCTTTAGAAAATGCTTACTTGTAAAAACTTAGTATCTAAACTGCAAATAGATCTTCAACATACAAAATTGTATTTTGTAGCATTTTCAATGTAAACGTATAAAATGTTTGGATATTTCAATTTGATTATACATGGTGCGTATCGAAAACCAAGTGTTTTTTGATTGGCTAGTAGTCGGCCAATAGGATAGGGAGGGCGGAGCAGCAGGTACCACAGCCTTTCTCAGTTCATAGCATTTCAGTGTTGACATGGCGCAGTGGAGTGTGGAACACCGCATGTTTGCATATGATTGTTTTGTGAGGAGTGGCAAGTCGGTGACTGCAGTTCAGCGTGAGTTAACAAACAGAATTGTCGGTACTGGGCTGCGGAAAATCCACATCTGCACGAAAAACCACTGCATAGCCCCAAGGTGACAGTTTGGTGCGCGGTTGGACGGTTTGGCGTTATCGGTCCCTAATTCTTTGAACAAGATCGGGCTACTGTTATCATAACATCTGAGAATTACGTTGAGATGGTGAACACCTTTTTCATCACTGAGTTAAATAGACGGCATATTGATAATCAACAATTGTGGTTTCAGCAAGATGGGACCACGGCACACACCGCCAGAGCATCAATGGCTGTTCCTCGGCACCTGTTTCCTAACCATCTCATTTCGAGGTTTTTGATGTTTTGTGGCCTCCTCGAACCCCTGACTTATCAACATGTGATGTTTTCCTATGGGGTTTCTCAAGTCACGTGTCTATGAGGAGAAGCCCAATACATTTGATGAATTGAAGGTAGCGATCCGTCAACAAATCATTCAAATCAATGGCGCCCTGTTGGAAAGAGTGGAAGCTAATTTTCGTGAACGCCTTCAACACTGCGTCAACGAAAACGGACATCACATGAGTGATGTTATTTTCTGTTCATAATTATTTTGAAATGCTATGCTATTATAAATGTTGTCGTTCTACCATTTTTCTTTATATTCCAAAAACACTTGCTTCCCGTGTCACACCCTGTATATGATGTTAACTACATCTGCTTTTTCTGGCACTTTTTAGAATAAATTATTTTAAATATTTGACATCATTTTTTTCTTGTAATGCGGACATTTAGTTATCGTGGTCTGCTGAAAACTTATCTAACAATACATTGATGTACGGTGACTTTTTGGATATGAACGCGCCTTCAAACACGCGAGTTTATCGTCCAATGAAATCAATCGAACAAATCTCTTCAATTCTTGAAGATTTCCATGTGCGTTCTTCGTCTTCAAGTAACCTTTCTTCAAAAGAAATTGTCTTTTTCGAAGAATCAGTTGAACACATTTGCAGGGCATCTAGAGTTTTTAGACAATCTGGAGGCCACATGCTTTTGGTAATTTATTTTCATTTGTATTAATGAATTTTATTTCATGCACCTATATTATAAGCTTCATATAAATGTTGCATATCGCAATAGGGTTTGTTTTTTACGGTTGATATTGTGTTAAGGCTGAATGTTTTTTATGTTTTTTAGTTGCTTATTGAAGATTTTAAGTTTATTGTCTTTGCATTCAATTATACATATATATATATATATATATACATCACAGTCGACTGCTTTTTTAGGTTGGGCTTGATGGAACTGGAAAAAGTACAACGGTGAACTCAGCTGCTAGTATTTCACAATGTCAGCTGTTCAAATTAACAATTACAAGAAACTACACTCACATGGACTTTCGTGAGGAGTTGAAAACTCTTTTCTATCAAGCTGGTTGTGAAGGACTTAAAACTGTGTTTCTTGTTACTGATGCTGATTTGATTATGGTGAGTAAAGTAACGTGAAACATAAACTTTAGTTTTAAATTATTTATACAGTTCGAAATTGATCGAGGAGTTTATCTGAAATTTAACTTTAAAATATTGTTATTTTTTATGCCTGATTACATTAAAAATAATGCACATATGCATTATTTACTCTCAGTGAAACTAGTTTGAATTTTGTTACCAGTAGATGGTTGGTCTACCAAATTTTGTTGTTTAACTCAATTTGATCCTGAACTAGAAAATTTGAAAATTATATTTACCTTTTTTAAAAGTTTGAAATCCATTTATCTATTTAGACAAGTTGTTGTTATTTGTTTGCTTGTGTAATTTACTTATTTCTTTTTAGGATCAATTTCTGGAAGATATTAATAGTATTCTAAACTCCGGTGAAGTGCCTGATTTATTGGACAATGATGATAAAGACAAAATCGCTATGGACCTCAAAGCCAAAGCACTTGAAAATGATGTTACAGCTACTAAAGATGGCATATATAACTTCTTTCTTCAGGTTTGATTATTAAATTTTAAATGCAAGTTTTCTTAATACTTTATTTACTTGTCTGTATCAATGCAATACATATTTTTAAATATCCAAAATTAGGTTTTAATTGTTTTTAAGGTCTTTTATTTCTTATTTTAGAGGCTGAAGTCAAATTTGCACATTGTGCTTGCCATGAGTCCTGCTGGAAACACATTTCGACATCGATGCAGAATGCATCCAAGCATTGTCAATTGCTGCACTATAGATTGGTTCAATGAATGGTCGGATGAGTCTATGATGTCTGTAGCTTCAATATCTCTGATTAAGTTAGATTTTGGAATTTCGGAAAATCAGGAATTGAAGGTATTTGTATCTAAAAATCCAGTGTTTTCTACTCCCTATTATATTTAGAATCTGATCGAAAGGCTTGCTGAAGTGTCTGTTAAAACATATAAAAGTGTACGAAAGCTAACAGCCAAATTTTATGATCAACATAGAAGAAAGTTTTACGTCACTCCGAGCACCTATCTTCAGCTTACACGAATTTTTTCCAATGTCTCCCAACGAAAGCGACAGAAAATCATTGATAACAGGTAGGATATCTATTCTTTCCATTTTCTTGAAGGGTATGTGCATTACAAAATTGTATATGCTTTTGATGTTTTATTTGTGTTAATGTAAACGCGTTTCTCATTTGCATTTACATTCGTGTGTCGTTTAGGAATCGTTTGCGTAATGGTTTGAATAAATTGGCAGAAGCTAACTCCTCAGTTTCAGTGATGCAAGAGCAGTTGGTAAGCTTGGGACCGGAAATTGAACGTAAAACAGAGGTAACATCGGTTTAGGTAGTATTATGTTTTCAATTCTATTGCTTAGGAAACTAAGCGTATGCTTGAACAAATGAATGAAGATCGACTAGAGGTGGATCAAGTAAGATTAATGGTGGCTAATGAAGAAGCTGTTATGAAGCGGGAAACTGAAATTGTGCAGGATTATGCAGAGGTAACTGAGAGTTGTTATATCATAATGTACATACCAATCTTTAACATTCAAAGTTCACATAGTTATTTTCTAAAACGTTAGCGCTTCTGTCTTTACCTCAGGTCACTTTTCGTAAGCATTTTCGGCTTACTTGGCTCGAATGTGACTTATATGAACTATTTTTCTTTCAATGTTTTATATATTACCAATTTCAATTGGTGTTGTTCTTTTCATTTTCCTAACTATACTCTGTTGATTTAGAAAACCTATTCATTGGGTTAGTCGTTCAGAATCGAGGTCCTCTTCTCATTATTGTTTCATTGACTATAGTAATATATTTTTTGTTTCTAAAAAAGTTTTCTACCATATGATAATGACTTAAGCTGAATTTTTTGCTTTGTTATTTACATTACACTTATAATTTAATCATTTAGCAATCGAAGAAAGAGCTGGATTTAGTTATTCCAATCTTGAAAGATGCCATTCGCGCCCTGGATCAATTAGATAAGACAGACATCACCGAAGTGCGTGTTTATACAAATCCTCCAAAGTTAGTTATTTTGGTCATGCAATCTGTCTGCCTTTTGCTTAAGCAAACTCCGGATTGGAAAACCGCCAAAATTCTTCTCGGAGATCCTGGATTTTTAAATAAGCTCATCAACTTAGACAGCAGTAAACTTTCTGATAGAGTTTTTCAGAAGATTAAGGCATATACTAGCCATCCTGAATTTAACCCTGATGCTGTTAGCAAAGTATCTTCGGCCTGTAAGTCCATTTGCAATTGGGTTCTCGCTATAGAAAGACATCATAATGTAGTAAAGGTTTGTATTTTACATTTACTTTTTGATAAAACCCGTCAGAATTCCCAATAAATTTTATTCTGCTATCTCATTATCCCATAAATTGTCAGGAAATATAATCTCTGCATAGCTGCGTATGACTGAATTAATTTCTATCAATCTATTTCCTAGATGGTGAAGCCGAAGCAAAAACGAGTTGAGGAAGCTCGGGAAGCCTTACATTTGGCTCAAGAAAACTTGAATCGCAAGCAGCAGTCCGTGGCACTCGTATATCGTTTATCTAGTAATTCGGGTAGCTATTTTATAATTTAGATTCAACATCATTTGGAAAATTTGGAAAATCGTTACAAAGAAATGGTTGATAATCTCGAGTCCCTAAAAAGAGAGCGCATCTTGATACAAGAGCGCATTTCTCGTGCATCTTTATTGACGAGCGCGTTATCGGGAGAAAAAGTAAAGTTTAAGTTTGTTGCAATTTTTGTATTTAGAATAAAGCTAATATTTGATGAGTTTTTCTTATTTTCTCAATTATGAACCAAGAATCTAAAGTAGTTTGCCATTATAACTATGCATGTTGCTATTTTTAGGATCGTTGGGTAGATTCAATCAAACAAGATGAACACAAATTGCAATATGTTCCAGGTGATATGTTTCTTGCAGCTGCAGCAATTGCATTCTTTGGACCCTTCAATACTCGCTTTAGAGAGATTATGTTTATCGAATGGAAAGAGTTTCTTGCAACTGCTGGTGTAATTTTTTCAAAAGATTGTTCTCTTTCGCCATCTTTAATGGAACCTCATGAAATCCTTAGATGGTACAGTGAAGGCCTCCCTAACGACCTGCATTCCACACAGAATGCGACCGTGATGCAACACAGCATCTATTGGCCATTATTGATTGATCCTCAAGGTCAAGCAGCTAAGTGGATTGAACAAAGAGAGGGCTCGAAATTAAGGAAGACCAAAATTAACTCCCCAAACTTGATGCGAACTCTTGAAAATGCTTTGCGCCTTGGTGAGCCAGTTTTAATCGAGGTAATTTTATTTCATTAAATTTTAGATTACTTTTTATTCTTAGGGTTTAACTGAATCCATCGATCCTTCATTGACTCCAATACTTGTAAGAGAAACTAAAATCAATGGAGGTCAAGAAGTTCTCATTCTTGGAGATAAAGAGGTGGAGTACAATAACTCCTTTAGGTAATCCTATTTCCACTATTATATCTTTAATGTTTTTTATTCTTGTTAAGGCTGTATATGACAACGCCATTGCCGAACCCGCATTACCTTCCGTCAGTTTGTATCAAGGTATCCATTATAAATTTCAACGTTACATTCGAAGGACTAGAAGATCAATTGCTCTCTACTGTCATTTATCAAGTAAGTAATCAATAAGAGCTCTAACAAAAATCAGTAATCACAATTTAATAATATTTAAAGTCAGCAGACAAACGAGTTGAATCAACTTATATAGATTCATTGGTTATTGTAATGCTAGCTTTTTATACGTTTAGTTTGAATGACATCAGTGTAGAGTTCGGATAAAGTTGGTAATTGTACATTTAGCTTAAAAATTCAAATATTGGAAACTATTTCTGTCTTTTTCCGTGTTAATCTTTAATAATTCATGGATATTGAATAAATTTCTTTGGTAAATGCGATTGAATTATATGTAGTCACGATTTTAGAGACTTCTGCCAGAACTGCCTATATAGAACTATGGTTAAATACTATGACCGCATTATGAAATGTGTGAATTGAAATAAACCGTTTAATTGAATATAATGATGGATGTTTTATGAGTCATAATTTGCTAAATTTTTAGGAAAAACCGGAATTAGAAGAGCAACGTAAATCGCTTTTGGAATCATTGGCTGCTGATAAGCAGACGATAGTTTTTCTTGAGAACCAATCATTGCGCTTGCTTCAAAGGGAAGAACGTCATCTTCTGGATCAGGAAGATTTGATTGACTCTCTTACGCAGAGTGAGAAGCTTTCTGCTGAAATTTCCGAGCGCATAGCTAAAGCTGAAGCTGCAGAAAAGGAAATTACTACTGTCCGAGAACTCTATCTACCAGTACGTTGAATTTTATTTTACATTAGCTGGCTTCAAAATTTTCACTGTATGGTATTGCTTCATCGTTTTTCCACTGTGTAAATTTATTCTAATCTTCGAATGACGATGTTTCCTACACCCGTACTACAATTTTTTATCTAAAAATTTCAAAATAGCGAAGATATCAATTGATGCAATTCGATTGTTATAGCAGTGCTTAAGCTTACCACTGAGATATTTTTTTAAGAAAATAATGGACATACTTTTAGAAGTTTTTAGGATACCCTTGCTGATATCTTTATATTTATAGTTACCTATCTTTCAGACATTCGAGAGAATTGAGCAGCACTAGTTCATTTCTGAATATGCGTTAACAATGTTCAAGAACCTGCTCTTGAGTAATTTCCCTGAGTTTAATGAATTATTTGTTTTTTTCATTGAAGTTTAAAACTGTGTTTCATCCGAGTTCCGTACCACCGCATTTTCGCCCCGATCTATACATTTGAAGTAAGCTGACTGCTATCGAACTATTGTAATACCTAGTCGTAATTTATCGACTCTATGTATTAAATATGTAAATAATAATCTAATGTTTACATCGTCTTTTTTCAACATGACTGAATAGCGAATAAGTTTTTCTGTAATAGACTTACTGAACATTTTCTACTATCAAATTTGTTTTCACAAACAGAGTACAACTGAACTATGTTTATGTTGTTAGTTTCACTTACTATGATTAACTACAATTATTTCTTAAATACGCTAAAAATTTCCCTATATTGTTTTAGTTGATAAAATTTGTATTTTTATATAAATTTACTTGTCTTTTAAATTCGCATTTTAGGTTGCCACGCGGGGAGCTATTTTGTATTTTGTTATCTCGGAGTTATCTCTAATCGACATAATGTACCAATTTTCATTATCTTGGTTTCAGCGAATCTTTAAGATGAGCATTAAGGACTCTGAAAATCAATCCAATGATCTGCAAGATCTACTCACTGGAATGTGTAATAGGTACTAACTACACGTTTGACATGCCATTTTAACTATTGTGATTTAGGTTAACAAAGAATATTTTCAATCTTGTATCACAAGGCATATTTTCTCCCGACATGCTTCTTTTCTCTTTCAGTCTGTGTACGCACATTCTTCGTCAGAGCGGTGGCATCTCAGAAGATGAGTGGCAGTTGTTTTTGCATCTTGAAACTGTTTCGGATCTCATGGCTGATTCTCAGAGTGCTGATAATCCTAGTAAGTAATTTGATATCGACAATTCTTATATAATTTTTTTCATTCTGAGTATCACAAAGGCTGAGATAATTAATTTTAAGATTTTTGCAAGACTGTTTTCTGCAAAAGACAAAAGTGGTCATCTACGAAAATCTTGAGTACTTTTGTTTATTTAGAATTTATTCCTTATTCTCGATTGGAGGCTATAATCGAAGCAGATACTGGACGCAAGGTCTTTCAGTGGATTTCTTCTAAAGCATGGCGTGGATGTCAGTACTTATCTATTTCCACAGAAGCGTTTTCCAACATTTGTAGATACATAATTGCACTTCCACAGCAATGGGTAGCATTCGGGAAGCATCATGAGCCTTATAATTTTCTAAAATTAAAGTATGATATTGAAGAAGACAACGTGACTTATAGTAAGTTTTTTGAAGCGAACTTTAAATTTTATTTTCCAGTATCACTACCTACTGTACGTATGTATTATTTTTTTATTTTGTAATTAATATTCTTCACGGTGAAATTTTAAATGGTTTTTAATTTCCAATATGTTAAATCGGTATTTGCGACTTGTGGTGTTCTAGCGTTTTTGCTGTACTCGAATTCAGTTACAGAGTCACATATTGTATAGGCGAGTTTGAATTCATTTTTAATACAATGAGTTTTCCAAAAAGTTTGAATTAATGTGTAAACCAATCAAATATGAAGGAATGCATGTATAGTAAAATCAAACTTTGCATATGAAGTGGCTTAATGCATGCAACATTTATTATTTTGGGCAAGTATTAAACCCTGAAACTTAACAGCCTTCTTGAACCTGACTCAGCTCTTAGGAATTACGCAAAATTTGATAAAATATACGTTGATCTCATAGAATTCGTGATTGGCATGGACTTCCATCTTTTTAAAAACCTGCTATATAGAATAAAAATTCAAATTAAGTTAAATAACGTTGATTCAGTTACTTTGCTCTTGTTAGCATCAATACAAATTTACTTGAAATTTTGTAGTATTGAAATTAATTAGGTAGGTTTAAACAGCGGGGAGAAAAATTTACTGAAATCTTATATATAAATATTATCTTACGGTTTTGAGAAATCCAAACTCGCACTGGCCAATCCTATTGAAACACCGAATTTGTATTCGTTGCAATTTTGGTATGAGTAGCAAAGTTCTACATTTAAATATTAAATGAAGCTTAGGGAGTATTGTAAATATACAATAATGCATTCATTTAGTTCTAGATGATTTCAGGAACTTTTAAAGTTTTGTATTTTAATTGTGTTCGTCACATTTAATTATACTTTTTCGATTACATTTATTAACATCTAATTTTTAGTGGACTCTAGTGAACCAGGCATTATCCTTAATGCAGGTAGAACGCATGTAGCTTTTGTGCTTATCATCATTTTCCGTTTATTATTGTTTTATTCATTGTATTTTATTTTTTTACTATTTCCTCCCAATTTGATAACAGAAATGTGTTCCCTTGCCGATTTTAGTCAATCGCATGTTTGCTTTTCGATTGACCAACATTCGCAATTAACTGTTCATTACACCATGCCATGTACAATCAACATATTTTATTGAACGTTTCATGTTGAAGAAGATGAACAACTTCTAAATTTCAATGTTTCATGATAGCTTTGCAGTTTTTATGTTGCCTGATCATCCTAATCATTGTCGTTTCATTCCCCTTGAGGATTGTGGTTAAGACATGTATTTTAGAAAACGCAATATTTGATTGGTCGGTGTTTACTCCATTTCAACGCTTGTTGCTCATTAAGTTAATTCGACCAGATGAACTGATTGCCAGTTGTCGTTTGTATATTGCTGAGGTTATGGATCCGTATTATGTAACTGTTCCAAACTTTGATCTTAAAGACGTTTTCCGGGGTTCGACTCATTGTACTCCTTTGATATTCCTATTAGCACCAGGTGAGTGAGTCTCTAAATGTGTAAAACCTTGTTTATGAGCTTGCATATATATATATATATATATATATATATA